>CAUZXS010000278.1:0-25000 GCA_963585895.1 Sepioteuthis lessoniana | reverse complement strand
AGAAATTTAAAACTGCTTAATCTATGAAGGCAGAATGGTCATGCTTACAATATTAACACTCGCAATGCAGTTGATTGTAACTTGAAGTTTCACGCGTCGGAGACTATGACTATCAGGCAGAAACTGAGGCGGTAACTAGTTCGTTTTTTGGATATTTCTTTTATAGTCCACTGATTCGGCCACATCTAGTACATGGCATATTCTTTTTTGCTTCTTGTTGATAAACACTAATTTTCATCTTCTGGCTTGAATTGAGTGACCCGTTTGTATCTCTAAGTCCCAGAAAAATTCATGGGTCTCATTTTCTTGGACGGATCCTGGTTTGTGCTTAAACCTTTCGGTTTAATTCTAATTCAAGAGGAACGTTTGTTTGAAATGTTGTAATGGCAGATATAGATATTACCATATTTACCAACCCCTCCGCTCGGGCACGATATGACACAAGGTCAATTTTTTAAGCGGAGTTTAACAGGTTTGAATTCAGAGTTTTCCTTCTCCTAGACTAGTTGCCCCACCAAAGCTGAAGAACCTAGTCTGGCCTACTATTTACCCATAGCTGGAGGGAGAATAACTAGATTCATACATTTCCCGAGGGTATTAGTGCTATGTGAAATGCAATCAGTCTCGTCCAGGATTTGAACTCGTGTCGCCGTGTCCATTTCCTACAACGATAACCATTACACCAGATAAAAATATTATGATTCTTGAAATTATTCTGCTGTATTTTAAAATGGGTCTCAAACTGTCATTTTTGATCGAAAAGAAAATATGAAAAATAAATAAATAACCCACCAAAAGCAACGATAAAAGTACCTTCCTCAATTTATTTAAATTTTTTTATCAAATGCTGAATCTTGGATCAAATTTGGTTTCGGAAACAAAACATTATAACTATAATTTAATAAACCCAGTAGTTTTTAACAATACCATCAGATTTTATTGGTTTTCCGTTACATTAAAAAAATAAAAAAAAAATAAAGAAGGATAGAGATAAAGAGAGATAGAGGAACGTCAACCTAGTTCAAGCATTTTTCAATATGATGACTGGCCCGTTGCAATGATATCTGTGAGTGGAATACCCTCAACTGTTGAATATAATATCTTAAACCTTTCACTACCAACTTGGATAGAAATTGTTTAGCAATAATTCATTTTAACAGAATTTTTGTGCTGCTAGCCTTTTACTAATAAACTTCATCTTTAACTCTTTTCCTTTCAACTTTAAAAAAAAAAAAAAGTTTTATGATTTGGGTATGGCGTTCTAAGAGTTGAAATAATATTCGAGTGCCAGCGTTAAACGGGAAATTCTGTGAGAATTAGATTATAGAATGTTACTATATGCTGTGTATTTGATAAGTGTAAAAAAATCATACAAGAGGTTTTCTGACGAAACCTTTAGAGTGGCACAAATATTTATACTTTTTCAAAACGTTATAGAAGGGTTTCCACATCTCACGTAGTTATGTGAGAAGACAATCGAAAATCGATGAGACATTTGTAAAAACACCGTTTTAGAAAAAGCTACCAGGGCTAATATTTTCTTTGAACAGAAGGAGAGACTCGTGATCAGAGGAAGACAGGGAGACATAGAGATAAACAATTGACAAGAGACAGAGAGAGAGAGACAGACAGAGAGCGAAGCAAAGAAAGAAAGAAAGAAAGAAAGACATAGAGATAGAATGAGAATAGTGAATGAGAGAGAAACACAGTCAGAGAGGCAGAGATAGAGGGAGAAGAAGAGAGAGAGAGAGAGAGAGACTGTGTGTGAGAGAGAGAGAGAGAGAGAAAGAGAGAGATAAAAACTGAGCGAGAAAGACAGAGAGACAGAGAGAGATATTGAAAGATAGAGAGAGGGAGAAGGATAGGCTGAGAAAGACAGTGAAAGAGAAAAAGAGATGCAGACACAGACAGAGGTGCAGAGAGAGAGAGAGAGAGAGAGAGAGAGAGAGAGAGAGGCAGAGATAGGAACAGAGAGACAGAGAGGCTGAGATAGAGGGAGAGGAAAGGAGAGAGATAGAGACAGAGAGGAAGAGATTGATAGAGATAGAGCGAGGAATAGAGAGAGAGACCGTGAGAGAAGCTGAAAGACAGAGAGAGAGGCAGAGGGATAGGCTGAGAGAGACAGGCTGACAGACAGACAGACAGACCGACAGAAAGAGAGATATGCCACGAGACATGTCGGTTGGAGTTCGATAGAAGATTACAAGCAAGAAAATAAGAGGCTCTGAGCGGACAATTTGAGAAAATTAAGGTATAAATGGAAAAGAAGTGATGGTTGAACGAATAGATATTGTTAAGTAGGAAGGAATATATATATATATATATATATATATATATATATATATATATATATATATATATATAAGAAAAATGAAAATCAATATGACGTTGTGTAAAAAGGAAATATGAAATAAATATTTCAAATCTTAAAAAAAAATGAATTCTGTGAACAAAGACGTTAACTTTTTCTTAGAAAATTCGGACACAAAGAGTGACGTAAGTTTATTTTGAAATGGAACGCCATTAACCGTAAAGAATATTCAGATTAAAAAAAAAATTGTTTCATTTTTTTCATTTGAAGATATATTTCTTATGAATTATTTATCATTATTGTATCTGACACTGAAGATTATTTAAAAAAACAAAAAAACAAAAAAGTAATTAACAAACGGAACACTGGCACATTATCTATATAAAATACACCACTGAATACATATATATATATATATATATATATATATATATATGGGGGGCATATACGGATGTTACTCTTTGATGATTCTATTTTAGTTAATACGAGAGACATTTAGCCAGGGGAATGTTATTTTAGGAGTTGAGATCTTAATTTATTTTAGATTTTATCGTGCTCTGCTGGTCTGCATATATTACAACACTATATGGTCGTCAATACCTCACATTCCTTACGTTCGTAACATTATAAATCGCAATTATGTATACGTAATACAACATTGACTCCACAAAGTTAATTCAACACAGGGCATATTCCAATATATAAATACGAGTATTGCATAATACTCCATAGTATATTACAATATAACATGACAGTTTTTTTTCAAAGCAGTGGTCGTGTCGATACTTATATATGGATGCACTACATGGACGCTAATTAAGCGTATGGAGAAAAAGCTTGACGGCAATTACACAAGAATGCTGCGAGCTGTATTGAACAAATCCTGGAGGCAATACGCTACAAAACGGCAGCTGTACAGCTATCAACCATCATGAAAACTATCAAAGTTATGCGGCACACTGTTGGAGAAGTAAGAATGAACTCATAAGTGATATACTCCTGTGGACCTCTTCACATGAACGGGCAAAGGGAGAACGACCAGCTAGAACGTATATAGAACAGCTCAGTCCTGATACAGGATATAACCAGGAAGAATCCCTCCCCCGGAAGCAATGGACGATAGAGACGGGTGGAGAGAGGGTCAGGGAGGCCGTTCTGGCAGTGCGACATGATGATGATTTTTACATGTCAAATAAAAAAATCAATTTTCTTCATAATGCAATGATGATGTTAATTTGTTCCTTAGTTAGAAATAGTACTGCAAATAAATTATTCGCCCAAACCTCCGTCTGTCCCGCGACTTCTACTAAATATCGATACAATTATATTTAGGAGACAACCTCACATGCTGCAAGGTGCATGAATCATCATACACATGTACATATACTAACGATCAGGAGGTGACCGTGGTGTAATTGTTATCGTCGTAGGAAATGAACACGGCGACAAGAGTTCAAATCCTGGACCTGACTGATTGCATTTCACATAGCACTAATACCCTTGGGAAAGGTATGAATCCAATTATTCTCCTTCCAGCTATGGGTAAATAGTAGGACAGACTAGGTTCTTCAGCCTTGGTTAGGCAACTAGTCTAGGAGAAGGAAAACTCTGATTTAAAACCTGTTAAACTCCGCTTAAAAATTGACTTTGCGTCATATCCTGCCCGAGCGGAGGGGTTGGTAAATAGGATATACGAACGATCACGTATACGACTACACACAACAATACGCAAAGATAATCTACACAAAAACGCACACACACACACACACACACTCTCTCTCTCTCTCACAGACACACACACACACATAAAAAAGTTATACGGAATCCCAACGTAAACATTCTTTTGACTGATATTTTCGAGTTCTCCAAAATCTTTTTCTCTGATTAATGATTGCGGTATTAAGACGTCATGAAACCTGTGGCTGCAAAGAAGCATCCATGCTTTTAAATCTATATAACTACTAATATATATATATATATATATATATATATATATATATACTGAAGGATAAAGCAAAAACAAAGAAAAACAAGAAAAGAAAGCTGTATGGCCGATAAATACTTTGTCATAGACCGATTTAGGATCAGGTCTCGGGGACAAACATCATCACCGATAACCCAGTGGGATTCTTACAATGCCATCAGACTTTATTTGTCTAAAGTTTTTAAATAAAGCTTGAAAAGTTTTATCCTTTACCGTATTCGAACTATTGTCTTCGTCTTTATTGTTATGTTGAAAACGCTCCGTCTGTTGCGTCTTCCGCCCTTCTTCAGGTATTTCTTGTCGAACTCGGTACCCTACACGGAAATTCGAACCGAAACCTTTATTAATTCCCAGTGGAGGCGGGAGATTATTCCAATTCTGTTTATCATAATCGGATACAAGTGTTAAGCTATAGTAAGTATTTTTGGTTTGTAAACCTGTAGCCAGGATTGCACCTACACATTTCATTTTGAAGTTCATTAAGGCAACGTCTGTAACCGTTATGCTACGTGTCCAGATTTCGATGGTTTTCCTTCGAATCTTTAATAATCGATTCTCCGTTGACCAAGTTTCTTCTTATTAAACATTTATTCAATGCTGCTTATAATATTTGAATTAATTGGCTACATGAATTTCAGAGTTCACTCAACATACTAATTTTTCTACCGTAGAGGACGTTGGCATTGGTGAATTTTGTGTATTAGGAGAAACATTTATACAGAGTCCGAGAAAAAAAAAACATCATTATTCTGAAAATTACTCTCATAAAACAAATGGACATATGTAACATACCGATGATACGGATATGTGAAATAGACATAGGGAATCCGAAATACACGACATTCACGAAATTTGTTCAGATATGAAACTTTTATTCAGCTTTTTGAGTTAAAAGGTTTTTCGAAATGAGGAGAGAGAGACACACAATCCTTCTATGCTGACTGCTTTTACATCGTCAGCTCTGACCCAACCAACTCGCGGCGCCCGTAGCGCACAAAGTCGTCTGGCCTCGCCCAGGTCTGAATCTCAACTTTTTCGTTCGGAGGCAGAAACTCAACTAACTGCTTTTTCTCAAATCCCCAAAGCCCACGTTTCCGGTATATGACGTCATTCACACATCCTGGTCCGATTTCCTATCTGTTTATTTTTTGCTTTGACCTCTCTGAATGACACATCTTCTCCGCGTGCGCGTGAACACCTGCGTTAATGTTGCACCTAACAAAACCATGTACTAAGCGAAAGGTTCTCATCTTAACTAAACCAAATGGCAAGATATAGAAAACGAAATCCCTCCGCAATTATATTACACACACACACACACACATATATATATATATATATATACTTTCTAAATTAATATCTCATCTCAATTTCCTTGTGCCAGACAAATCCATAGAAATAAATGTTCTCAGACGTACATGCAAGTTTACCTATTTTCACCGAGCGTTTTTATAGACGCACGCAAAGATAATTATGGTTTTGGGTATAAAAAGAGGCATTAAAATTCATAATGATTTTCGATGACTTGATAGAAACTAGCTGAGTATTTATAACTTTAACGTTAAGTACATATTTTACCTGTGGATATCACTGCATACATAAATAGCGAAGTTCATCGTGCATAGTGGGAGAAGTCTGTCTATCTATAGATATACATCTCTCTCTCTCTCTCTCTCGATATATATATATATATATATATATATATGTGCATATGTGTGTGTGTGTGTGTGTGTTTGAGTTTGTGTGTGTGTGTGTGAGTCTTTTCTTTCTGTTTATCAAGATATTGATCTATGCATCCTTACCTCGCATAGGAGCAATCCTGCCGGTTGAGTAAGAAAATAGAATTAGGTTAGTTCCAGGTGGCATTCTCCCTCGCGATATATATATATATATATATATATATATATATGTATATGTGTGTGTGTGTGTGGTCTAACATTGATAGTGAGAACATTGTATTTATAAATATACCAAACTACATATATATATATATATATATATGTGTGTGTGTGTGTGTAGTTGTGCAGCAGTCTTTCATTTAAGCATGTTTGATTAAATAATAAAGCGCTCGGGGCAATTTCGGTACATTCATCCAGCAATTCCAACTTGAAACCAAAACGCTTATCAGAAAACTCGAAAGGATCTTCATAAAATTACATAGACAAAATGTGTCTTTATCATTTAATCAAGCATGCTTATATATATATATATATATAGTATGATCTAGTTCTGTTTTATAGCATATCAACCCACGTCGATTATTTAATGTCAAATTCTGTTTATATATATATATATATATATATATATATATGTGTGTGTGTGTGTGTGTGTGTGTATATATATATATATATATATATATACGATATGTTACTGAATAGTTTATTAATAAAATTATTCAAAAGGAGCCATTGCTTATTTGTTTGTACACAGTAAATTAAATACTTCTATTTGCTGTTGTGGGGTTTAAAAGGGCTTTTGAAGGTCAGGGGCTAAGGGCAAGGCTGTGTTGCCGTAAGATATCTGACTCCATATTTTGGTTATATTATTTTACCCCACGTTGACAGGCCGGCGCAATGCCTTGTCCAAAGAAAGTCCCAAAAGAAATATACAGAAAGAAAAGATAGAAACAGATAAGAGACGAAAACATTTCTACCATACTTTCCTTTATTTACTTGGTGAATGGACTAACCAACGTTACGTCCCAAGACGTAGCATGGTGCCCAAAACACCAGACAGCAAAATGATGTTGTTGGTTCGACGGACACTGCCTGACAAGACCCAGTTCACAGAAAACCTGAGTATTTATCTCGCACCACCGGCTCCAAATTCGCCACTCCAAAATCCTTCTGATTTTGGCGCGACCGCTTCCCATTCGATACTTTACTTTTTATTATTTTTCTTTTTTTCTGATTCTTAACCGGATGGATGCGTGGAGCCTTATGCGTGGCGACGCGTTTATTCATTTTGTATGTGGCAGCCGATGAGTCAACATCCGGTTGGGAGTTTTATTGTTAATTCCTAAATCCCCACACTGTATAGAAGAGAACCTGATAGTTACTACCACTCCGAATGAAATTGGGGGTAATGGCAATGAAAGGGTACTTTGGGTTTTCCAAAAACCCAAAACTAGATCCTCATCATCTAATGCAGTTTAATGTCATATCCATGTCACTAGTTGGGGATTGAACATACCTCTCTCTGCAGCGGTGCCCTCGACGTATTCTAAAGCCCTAGCCAACAGTCTCTCTCTCTCTCTATATATATATATATATATATATATACCTATCCATCAATCAATTTTATATATTAACTTGTTGCAGCAGGAATCCTCTTGGGAGGGTGAGAAAAACTATACAAGCGTATTTCCAGAAACTCTTATCTCCATCAACACTTGCTTCAACACACACATATATATATATATATATATATATATATATGCGTGTGTGTGTGTGTGTGTGTGTGTGTGTGTGTGTGTGTGAGCGTGTGTATGCGTGTGTGCGTGTGCGTGCGTGTGCGTCTGTGTGTGTGTGTGTGTGTGCTACTTCAAATTTCATCATGTGACGGCTTTCATTACAGCCCCGTGTAAAAACGAAAACTGCGTAGGAGAAAGACAGGTTGGTTATTTCGGGTGGGCATGGCACCCTGGGTGCATCTGGGGAAATGTGCAAATGAATATCAAAGTATAAATAACGCACAAAGAAACAAAGAAACAAAGAAATAAATAAAGAAAAAAAAGCATACAACACAAAAAACAAAACAAAACAAAAAAACAAACAAATAAAACAACTAATAGCAAAGGTCATATTATCTGACACAGTGAATCAGATGACAATAGTCAAATTAAATATTAATGATTTACTCATATATATCACAGTCTGATTTTCTGAGTGACATCCCAACGCGTTTTCCGGGTTGGGTAATTCGTCAGAAAGGCTGACTAAATAATAAAATGACAGTGTTGGTTTTATAGGATAAAAAAAAGGAGAACTATGGGTAACCACAAAGGGACAGACAAGCTGAATGATGAAGAACTTTATAAAGAAGAAAAGAAAACTAACAATGGAAATAGATCAACAGAAATAAATAGACTGAAATAAACGGCAAAGAACACAGAAATTAGTCAAATGGATTTGTTTAAGATGATGTTTAAGATAAAGCTTAAATAATTGTGAAGTTTGCTAATACACTATTTCTAAAAAACATATATTGTTTACCTGTTTAAATTTGGTTTCGTTGGGTTGGGTTTTATGGTATGTCACGAGATAGCCCACGGAGACGATAGAAATGAGATTTATACTATCCTCCCGTTGAATTAACAGTATCTAGCCGTCAAACAAGTGACCGTTAAGAGTGAATGTGGGTCACAGAGGGGGTGTGAACAGGCGTTGGTACTTAGTAACCTCAGGTCGCCGGACCCCGGAAGGGGAGGGAGAGAGAAGCCAAATGATTGGCTGGGACCCCAAAACGGAAGTGGGGACTCCCCCCCGTCAGCGGGAATAGATAGTAAGAAGGTTAGTTTTTGAGCAGGGTTCGTAGCGGGCAGACGAACCATAGCCAGTATTCCGGGTTGAAGACAAAAGAATACCTGAGACACGAAGGACCCCAGGTTCTTCAAGCCAGTGTAAAAAAATAGAATAAAGTCTATTAGCCCGTGAAAGAAGAAAGATTCTCCAGTGGAACACCATCGAAAAATAAGATAAGTAACTTTGGGGACGTTTCTCCCTTATACCCAAATTTTGTATACCACTCTCTCTCTCTCTCTCTCTCTCTCTCTCTCTCTCTCTTAATTTGAAGAAAAACAAAAGTCAAGAAAAACATTTATATTCGTGGACTGTCCAATTATTATATGTTTTGACATTTTGAAAGTGTATATAACTGTAGTAAAGGAATTCATGTATTTTTATGTTACCATGTGGTCTATGTTGTTATTTCATGCTTCCTTTTCAGCTTTTATTCGCCGTATGTTATCTTGCTTAGAGTTGTCCTATTAATTCCTTTAAAATATCACGCGGGAAACCGGAGTTGCCGACTACTACAAAATAATATCATTACGACAAAAACCTATAGGTCCATATTCTTCCATTATCTTGGGGAAGGAAGTGAAAGCGGCCTGGTGGGTGAGTGGATAGTGTGGTATTTGGGACCCCTTGCCAGCGACGGTCAGTCTGGCCCTAAATTAGTCCCTCACATATTATACCAGTTCTTATATGCCTGAGAGAAAGTCTCTGAACGAGGACTTATTATGTAGGGGTCAAGTGCCAACCTGTCCCGTCTTCACACGTGCGAAAATAAAAGTCCCGTTTTGGGATTTTAGTCAATTTCGCGTCACAGGTATATCCATATTTACTAACCCCTCCGGTCAGGCAGGATATGACACAAGGTCAGTTTTTAAGCGGAGTTTAACAGGTTTGAATTCAGAGTTTTCCTTCTCCTAGACTAGTTGCCTCACCAAGACTGAAGAATCCAGTTTGTCCTACTATTTGCCCATAGCTGGAGGAAGAATGATTGGATTCATACATTTCCCAAGGGTATTAATGCTATGTGAAATGCAATTAGCCTGGGTCCAGGATTTGGATTCGTATCGCCGAGTCCATTTCCTACGACGATAACCATTAGACCATGGTTTTATGGTATATCAGCCATTGTAAGTTATTTAATTCAAATCCATTTTTATGTAAATAATCAGTTTCATTTAAAACAATTCAGTTTAGCATGAGTACACAGTTTATTAGTCAAAAACATTTCTATTTCAAACTATTCAAGCAGTTATATATAACAATTCTGTTTAGTGAAAGTACAGTTTCAATGTCAAAAACAGTTCAATTTCAAATAATTCAGTTTAGCATAAGCCCGCAGTTTAAATCTAAGTACGGTTTAATTGTCAAAACATTTCTATTTCAAGCTATTCAGTTTAATCAAACAATTCAGTTTAGCATGAGTATGTCGTTCGTTCTATTTAACCCATAGATAGGACCTTATCAGGTGCTACCACTCTGGGCCAGAGTGGAAATGGGAGCGATGGCAATAAAGGGGTACTCCGCATTCCCCAAAGCTGCAGTGTCACTGGAACCTCACCATCAGATTGTTTAATGTCATATCCAGGATACTCGTTGGGCGGGGGGTTACACCTCCGCAGAGAAGCAATTGGGATATTCTACAACCCCAGTCGACTGGGCAACCTGTTCAAATTGACTGAGAAATTATTACATTAATTTTAAGGATTAATATGCTAAGTACGAAATGTTTACCTGGGTACATTGACAGTGTACTCTTAACTCATTGGCTTTTAGAATGTTAATATTACCATAGTGGGTAGAGTGTTCGGCAATGGCCTGGAAGACCTGGGTTCAATGCCAGGTCGCGGAATACCAAAGACTTTAAAAATGGTACTTGATACCTCCTTGCTTAACACTCAGGTACGTATCAAGGGTAAAGTGGAAAATTCCAGGGAATTGAGTAGTGCCTTCAACTACACCGCGGTGTAGTAGCTATTGAAAAGGGAGCCTTCGTATAACTTTACTTTACTTTTTTAGAGCGAGTACTTGTTTAAGATTATATTGAATTTTATTATTACAACGCTTCTCGAGATTTTGATATTGAAATCAACTATCAAATGTTTACCTTTTTGAAATGACCGCAAAATTTATCAATAAATTGGCTCTGATAACGCTGATTTTGCAACAAAGAATTGTAATATAATGGCCGAGGGATTTCGTTTCATGCCTTTGGGTTTATTTAGGCTGAGAACCTTTCGGCTCAGTGCATGGGTTACTTAGGTGCAACGTTAACGCAGGTGTTCACACACGCACGCGCGGAGCGGATGTGTCACCCAGAGATGTCACAATAGCCCAGATGGGAAACCGGGCTACAGAGTTCGGGTGACGTCACGCACCGGAAGCGCACGGAGGATTTGGATGATTTTGAAAAAGTCAGTTAGTTGAGTTAAGTCCTGCCTCGGAAGAAGACAGTTGGCTTTCGATTGCTCGCGGAGGCCTTGTGGCGGGTGCCGCATGAGATGGGGAAAAACCAGAATAGAAAGAATGTGTATCTCTCTCCTTAGGTCGAAGAACCTTTAAACTCAAAGGTAATAAAAAGTTTTGTCCCTGAACTACGAAGTCGTAAGAGTTTTTCGTGTTTCGAGATTCCTATGTTCTATGTATGTATATATGAACATTATATGTCCATTTCGCATATCCGTATCTGGCTATGGAACAGAATGTAGTATTTACATATTTAAAAGCCTGTTAACTTTGATCGTATATTGGTTCTGAAATCATTGATTTGGCAGCTAAGTATAAAGTGCCTACTTGTTTAAACTAACTGTAAGTTTATTAATTTGTTTTCCCTTAAAACATTACTATTGTAACTGGGTGTGACATTATGAGTTGGATACATGCGCATACATGTATACACACGTGTGTGTGTGTGTGCACCCATACATGTGTGCGTGCGTGTGTATATATATATATATATATATGCCCATGCACATATGTGCGCGCGCGCACACACACACACACACCTACACACACACATATACACACATATATATGTGGCAAGATGAGTTAGATTCGGCCTGGGTCTCAAATTTCAAATGTTAGGAAAACCCAGAAGCTAGATTAAGGAAACCTAGATATTAAAATGTTTATACATATGGCCACGTACGTGGTTAAGTGTTAACTACTTGTCAGGTACTGGTCAAAAACTTAAAAGGGTCTGAATTTAATATCCCTGTATTCCGATACAGGGACATTAAATTCAGACGGCCAGTCTAGGAAATAATTTTATGTCCAGTTTTTTAAAGAGAGAAATGGCTCGCCAAAAAGTTAACGGTTTATCGTGGGTGTCCAATCAGCCAGAAATAATAATGAAACATTCTGTATATATACAGGTGCATTTTGGGTCCAAGCAGTCAGACTTAGTTTGGGTTCGAGGAAAGTTGATTAGGCCGGGACAAAGAAACAACGAACAGCGACATTACCAGCCGGACCCAGTTAGTTAAGATAATCTTTTGCCAGCCGAAACTCAAAATAGAATTAATTATCCACAATATGTTACACGCTCCCCATCCTCCCTTAACGTTTTAACCACAAGTTCTGGTGTTTTTGTTCTTTTCTCTGTGAACCTGCTTCTCGCTTGATCCGGCTACACATAAGTATTATTCTCCCTCCAGCTATGGGTAAATAGTAGGACAGACTGGGTTCTTCAGCCTTGCTGAGGCAACTAGTCTAGGAGAAGGAAAACTCTGAATTCAAACCTGTTAAACTCTGCTTAAAAATTGACCTTGTGTTATATACTACCCGAGTGGAGGGGTTGGTAAATAAGATTAAAACAGAGACAGAGACAGAGAGAACTTGCTGTAGAGTTGATTTCGCCGTTCAAGCGCTCCTGATAGGGAAAAAACCTGAAAGCTACAAAAGAGATAAGTACTTAGACCTTGCCGGAGAACTGATAAAGTTATCGAACATGAGAGTTAAGATCATAACTATTGTCACTGATGCGCTTTAAATGGTCCCCAAAGGCTTGCAAAAGGGGGCTGTAAGAGTATAAGCCGAGACTATCTAGGCTACAGCATTTTTAAGATCGGCTAGAATACTGAGGAGAAGATTTGAGGAAACATGTTGCCTCTGAGACTCTAGTGAAAGACCATCAGTAAATGCTGCAATGAAAAACTCGAAAGGAATAATAATAATAATAGCACAGCGGAAGTATAAGGCGTGATACGACGGGGTCGGTAAGGTGATTCACTGGGAAATGTGTAAGAAATTTACATTCGACCATACTAACAAATGGTATATGCACAACCCAGCACCTGTCCTAGAAAATGCCACGCATAAACTCCTATGGGACTTTAATATACAAACGGATCACCTAATCCCGGCCGGGAGACCAGACTTAATAATAATCAACAAAAAAAAAAAAAAAAATGAAGTGAACTTGCAAAATAGTCGACTTTGCTGTCCCGACAGACCACAGAATAAAACTGAAAGAATGTGAAAAGAAGGATAAGTACCTCGACCTTGCTAGGGAACTGAAAAAATGTGGAACATGCAGGTGACAATTATACCAATTGTAATTGGTGCGTTTGGAACAGTAACTAAGGGATTACTAAAGGGACTAGAGGACGAGTGGAGACCATCCAAACGACAGCATTGTTGAGAACTGCCAGAATACTAAGAAGAGTCCTGGAGACTTGAGGAGACTTGCTGTCACTCAGACTTCAGTGAAAAACCATCGGCTATCGCTGATGTGAAAAGCTCTAATGAGTGAATAATAATAATAATAATGTGAAAGATGTAGATGACGATGATACTGAAGGTAGTTGGACATGGAACTTTTCTATTGAGCTTCGCAAAATAACTCAAGAAATCGGAAACAAGAAAAAGAATCAAGAAAATGAAGACCACAATATCGTTGAGATTGGTTTGAATACTTGGAAGAGTTCTGGAAACCTGAGCTGTCGCTCTCACTAAACTTGAAATCGGTGTAAAAGCTTTACAAGGACTAAGATTATTATTATTTTTATCCCAAATATTTTTAAAGAAAACTCTAGGCAATATGAAATCTTAATATCAACCTACAATGAATGTTATTCCCACCCACTATAAACTGACTTCAATGTCAATTTTAAGAAGCTGGAAAATTATCTTGGCATCAAATATCCCAAACTGGTTGACATGCCGTTGAAATAGATTGTTCAATCAGTTACACTGAATCACTTAATATTTATTCTACGTAAGACAAGTGAAGAAGCCCGAATGCTACAATTACTTGAAGCTTGTGACAGTAAAAAAGAATGATGAGGAAACTTGTTCGAAGAGACCGTTGGACCAATAATCATCATCATCATCATGTCGTGCGGCCAGCACGGATATCCCTGACCCTCTCTCTCCACGTCTCCCTATCATTCATCGCCTCTGGCAGGTCTTCAGGGTTACATCCCGTATCATCACATAGCTGCTGTATGTATGTTCGAGCTGGTCGTCCTGCTTTTGCTTGGCCATATGCAGGGGTCCACAGGAGTACATCACTCACGAGCTCGTCCTTGCTTCTTCAGCAGTGTCCGGCATGTCTGGTTCGTCTCGCTTGGATAGTTTTCGTGATAGGTGGTAGGTGACCGTATAGTTGGTGCCTTGTTGGGTGTTGTTGCCAGGACGTGTTCAATATTGCTCTCAACATTCTTGTATAATTGCCGTCTAGCTTCTTCTCCAGCCGTTTAGTTAGCGTCCAAGTAGCGCATCCATATAGCAGTATCGACACGACCGCATCCTGGAAGAAACTGCGTTTCATTTTATCGGTCAGGTTTCATTTCCATATGATCGACACACGGGTAACAAAGGCATTGACCCATAATAATAATGATAAAGCGCGGAAGAAGGCTATTAACAGTCACAGAAAACAATAGTGACGACACGAGGATCAGCTGAACGGAAATAACAACAAAAAAAAACATGGGAAGAAAACAATTCTTTGGACGTTTTAAGTGATTAACAAGCAACATCTCACACGAGAAAACATGGACGTGACAAAGAAAGGTAAACCTTTTTGAGAGAAACTAAAGCAAAAAAAACAAAAAACAAAAAACAAACGCCATAAGGACCAACTATATAGAATAGATAAAACGTAAATCCTGCAAGGTGATGTGCAAGAAATTTAAATTTGACCATACCAGCAAATGGTATATGGACAACCCAGCACCCATCCTAGAAAATAGCGCAAATTAACTCCTATGGGACTTTAACATACACATGGATCACCGAATCCCGGCCAGAAGACCAGACCTAATAATGATCAACAAGAACAAAAAAAAGAGAAACTGCAAGTTTGTCGATTTTGCTGTCCCGGCTGACCACAGAATAAATCTGAAAGAATTTGAAAAAAAGGATAAGTACTTCGATCTTGCTTGGGAATGGAAAAAACAGTGGAACATGCTGGTGACAATTATACCAATTGTAATTGGTGCTTTTGGTACAGTAACTAAAGGATTACTAAAGGGACTGGAGGACTTGGAAGTTGGAGGACGAGTGAAGAACATTCAAACTACAACATTGTTGAGAACGGCCAGAATACTGAAAAAAGTTCTGGAGACTTGAAGAGACTTGCTGTCTCTCTGACTCTAGCGAAGGACCATCAGCTAAAACTGATGTGAAAAACTCAGAATAAATATAACTCCATTTTTGAGATCGGCGAGAATACTTAGAATACTGCGATGAGTCCTGCAGATTCGAGGAGACTTGCAGTCACTCAAACTTCAGTAAAAGACCATCAGCGTCAGCTGATGTGAAAAACTCCCCCGGAGCAAAATAATGATAATAATGATAACAATTCTTTTTACCCTGAATTCCAACAGAAGGAATAAAGCATTACAATAAACGTAACTATATATATGTACATCGATGAGTAAAGAAAACACAAAATGACAAGAGAAAAACAAAAAAAACAAAAAAAACAAAAAATACGTACACACACACACAAACACGGAAACCTGGAATGCAACCAAAAGAGGTGTGAACCAGCAAAGTGCTTGTCGAATTATTGAGTAGAAGCTATTTTCCATTCTTTCTCTCCCTCCCCCCCGTTCCGATTCAATTTTGGCTAATCAAGGAATCTTTCGGCGCCGTTTTCTTTGTCGCTTTCCGATGCAGTCGCTCGACTGCCACACTTTGTTTTGCAAGTTTATTGTCGATAACTAAGGGGTAAAAGCGCGAAAATTCTTCTAGTGTATTTTCAGTTTTCCGCCCTCTCATTATCCCGTCAAAGTATGACCCCCCCACACACACGCAACTTTCTATCTTCCAATCAACTAAACTGCTTCCTCTTTTATACACACATATATCAATAGATATTTTGCTTGCATAGCTTAACATACATACATAGATACACACACACATATATATATATATATATATATATATATATATATATGCGTGTGTGTGTGTGTGTGTGTGTGTGTGTGTGTGTGTGTGTGTGTGTGTGTGTGAAACTGTTTATATTGATTTTATGTGTTTCTTTCTATTTGATTGCGGTCTTCTATGAAGGAAGTTTGCTGTCTGTTTTTTTTTCATTTCAAATCAATTTCATTTTCTAACGAGTATCTTTCTTTTTTTTTTTAATACAATGTGAGGCGAAAGCCACTTAGTTAGCCGAAAAGATATGTATTACTTGTAGTAAATATTAATTTTTAGACTTAACTTTTCATACATGATAATTAAGTCATTCTAGAACTAAAAAAAAATTATATTCCAGTTAATTCTTCTGTTTCAAGAGAATTTTGCATAAGATTGAATTTTTTTTATTGAATGAAATGTAGTTATTTACTAAGCTTATTTTAGTTTAGAAAACAGCCTGATGGATGGAAGCACCCGGTGAGAAACGATCTCACTAAAATGATCAGCGGGCCTAACTGGGTGATTCATACAACAAGCAATATATTGTAGCCGTTTACTGTGCTTGGTTTAGCCAGAAGCACACATTAAGAAACGATCTCACTAACGAGGATCTGTTGGCCTAACTAGCAGACTAATTCAACAAGCAATATATTATAGATATTTACTGAAGCACCCTGTGAGAAACGATCTCACAAACAATTTTCATCTAACCTAGCTAGCAGACTAATACATCAAGCAAGATACCATTGCTATTGATTAAACTCTAACTTTAGCTGAAATATCGAACACACCGAGAGAAACGATCTCACTAAAATGTTCATCAGACCTAGCTAGCTGACTTATACCCAATACAAAGAATATATATACTATACATATACTAAGATTACTTTAGTATAGAGCACCCAGTTAGAAACGATCTCTCTAACAATGGTCAGTTGATCTAGCAAGCTGTTTAATACACCAAGTGTAAATAATATATCAAATTACTAAAATTATTTTAGCCAGAATATAAGGCACCGAGTGGGAATCGATCTCTCTAACAATGTTCAGCTTGCTAAGCTAGCGGAACAATAGACAATGTGAAGTAACACGGACTTTTACTGAACTTGGAGGAAGAAGTATTCGGCACTAGAGGAAAATCAATCTTATTATCAATGGTTTGCAAGCCTAGCTAGTTGATCTTTATCTATCGCAAGATACCCTAGATATTTACCTAGTTAAATTTAGTGTGGTATAAGGCCAGAAGCATGCACTAACTAATGTTAATCCAAGTCAACTAAAAGTGTAACGTTGCCTAACTAGATAATCAGCGCACTACGAGAGACAGACTTGCAATTTCCTAAGTATAGTTTTGACTAATAATAAGATATATATTGTCCCCTATGAGAATCCAATTAACTAAAAACGGTTTTCCCGAAGTGTAAAGAATTCACTCGATTCCCTTACAGAACGGCGTAGTGGTTACTTAAATTACAGGACAGTCCCTTTTTGGAAACTGCGATGAAGTAAGTATTATCATATTTACGACACCCTCCGCTCGGGCAGGATATGACACAAGGTCAATGACTTTAAGTGGAGTTTAACAGGCTTTAATTCAGAGTTTTCCTTCTCCTAGACAAGTTGCCTCACCAAGGCTGAAGAACCCAGTCTGCCCTACTATTTACTCATAGCTGGTGGGAGAATAACTTGATTCATACCTTTCCCAAGAGTATTAGTGCTATGTGAAATGCAATCGGTCTCATCCAGGATTTGAACTCGTGTCGCCGTGTCCATTTCCTACGACAATAACCATTACACCACAGGCACCTCCAAAAGTATGTATTAAAATAAGCATAAGGTATGTATTATAATAACCGTTTTGTTCACATTGTTTTCACCCATTTTTTTTTTTTTTGCAAGGCGTCGAAACAAATATCCTAAATTTGAATAATTCAATCTAGTTTGTTTAAAATGAAACCAGAATTGATTTAAAAAATGTTTTGCATCGTATTTATGATTAGTTTATTTACTGCTTAATAATAATAATTAAAAAAAAAAACTTGGAGGAAAACTGATTACAGCCTCCAGAAACAAGACAGACAACACAAGCACTAATAGAACAAAAATAACCAGGAAAAAAAAAGTGGGAAGAAAAACAATTGTATGGACAATTTAAGCAAAATCTCACATGAGAAAATTTGGTCATGGATAAGAAAGGAAAACTTTAAGAGAGAAACTGAATCTCTTCTGATAACAGCTGAAAATAAACTATGTCAAAGCAAAGACAGGCATAACGCAAAAGAATATCAGATGTACATTATGTAATGATAGAGACGATACTATCAATCACATAATAAGCGAATACAGCAAACAAGCACCGTAATAGTATAACATTAGATACGATTGGGTGGATAAGGTGACCCGCTGGGAATTGTGCAAGAAGTTTAAGTTTGACAATACAAACTAATGGTATATGCACACCCCAGTGGATAATGGGACGCACAAACTCCTTTGTAATTTTGGGATACAAACAGATCACTAAATCTCGGTTAAACGACCGAACCTCATTATAATCAACTAAAAAAAGAGAACTTTAAGAATTGTTGATTTGCCGTCCCGGCTGACCACAGAGTAAAATTGAAAGAAAATGAAAAGACAGATTAGTACCGTGACCTTGCCAGATGATTGAAAAATCTGTGGAACATGAAAGTGATGGTTTGATGCCAGTTGTAATTGGTGCTCTTGGTACTGTCACCAAAGGATTATTACAAGGACTAGAGGATGTGGAAATAACAGGACGAGTGGACACCATCCAAACTACAGCCTTAAGATAGGCCTGATTACTGAGACGAGTCATGGAGACAGTAGGAAACTTGCTGTCACTTAAACTTCAGTGAGAAACTATCAGGTAACGCTGGTGTGGAAAACACCAAACTATCCAAAACGACAGCATTGCTAAGAATGGCCAGAATCCTGAGACGAGTCCTGGAGACATGAAGAGACTTGCTGTCACTCAACCTTCAGCGAAAAACCATCAGCTAACACTGATGTGAAAACTCTATAGGAGTTAGATAATAATCTGTCTGTTCCTTTCTCTGTCTTTCTCTCTCTCTCTCTCTCTCTATATATATATATATATATATATGTCAGTGGTACTACAGACTTTAAAAAAAGGCACATGTTACATGTATCCGTTGAAGATGTTCAACAACCTTACTCAAAAATCTATCTATCTATCAATCTGAGTAATTACAGGCTTTTTAAATGGTCACTTGGAGATATCCAACAGTCTCTTTCTCTCTCTCTTTCTCTCTCTCTCTCTCTCTCTCTATATATATATATATATATATATATATATATATATATGTCTGAAATTACAGACTTTAAAAAGAGTTACATATTGTGAGTATGAGTTGGAGATATTCCATAGACTTACCCAACAATCTATCGATCTATCTATCTATCTGACCTATTAATTTTTTTTTGTTCAGTTCTATTCTATTCTAATTTTTTTAGTTTTGTCTGGTCAATTGCAATTTGATAGAAGAATTTGCCTTTTCAAAAACTATGCATTGTAGAAATCAGTAATTCAGTTGCCCCTTATTTTTTGCTCCAATAATATAGAGGCATAGATAGATCACATAAAAATATTAATGTTGCGAGTATTGTCATTGTGTTATTTTTTCCCCGGATGGTTCGGAAAATATTGTTCATAGAAAAACGATCAAAAGATCATGATCGGACAAAAATCGATATTTAGACCCAGTTGTTTCATCTTCCGATACACCTTCACCAACACACACACACACACACACACACACACACACTCTCTCTCTCTCTCTCTCTCTCTCTCAGTTTATTTATTCATTTTTTAAAAAAAGATTTTTTAATGACAAGAGACCTGTCTTTCTTGCTAGAAATATACAAGCTACTATTGCAAGGAAAGTAGTAACTACGGCAATTCTAAGACCTATTCAAAGGTTCCTTGTTGTCCACGAGTTTCCCATATTATTTAATAGAATCAGAGTAGTATGATTGACTGCAAAGTAGTCGATTAGTTGATTGATTGATTGGCTGATTTTAGTTCATGTCAAATTGACAAAGGTTTTTTGATGACAAGAGGTAAAATAATCCAGTAGATTATACATTTATAGATAAAATTTTCGTTTGGTTTCAGTTTGGTTTAACTTTATGGCATACAGTTTTATTGCAAGTATTGTAGGTTATCTAATGTCACATCCATTTTATACATAGAAACAGTTCTATTTCAAACTATTCAGCTCAGTATAAGTATACAGTTTAAATGTCAAAAACTGTTCTATATCGAGCAATTCAGTTTAGCACAAGCACACAGTTTAAATGTCAAGAACAGTTCTATTTCCAACCATTCAGTTTAGCATGAATACAGTTTTATGTTTACACAGTTAGATGTAAAAACAGTTCTATTTTGAATAATTCATTTAAGCATAGATACACAGTTTAGTCATATTTGACCCATCGATAGGACTCTATCAGGTGCTACCCCTCTGGGTATGAGTTCACCTGGGAACGATGGCAATAAAAGGAGTACTCTGCATTCCCCAAAGCTCCAGCATTGTTGGAGCCTCACCATCAGATTGTTTAGTGTCATATATAGGACATTCGTTGAGGGGGGTTACTTCTCTGCAGAAATGTATTGGGTGTATTCTGCTGCCCCAGCGGAATGAGTCATTGAATTCTTGCTGTATTCATTAAAGGGTATTTTTGCACACGGTTATATAGTTTAATGTAGTCCTAATACAAATAATTCCTAGCCTTTCTTCTAGATCCAAATTTCGATTGATTAATTTTAATGCCACTTTAACACATCTATGAACAGAGGTTAGTGAATCGCTTTTAATATATTTTCATATTTACTTTTTTGTGTTGTTGTTTAAGAGGGCTTTTTTGGTACATAGTTGTATCAAATACAAATAATATTATTTGACTGATTCTGAGATACCAACAGATACTGACTATTTTCTTGTTCAGTCAGATAGGGCTGCAGAATAAACTGATTGCATTTCTGCAAAGGGGTAAGTCTCCTCCAAGGAGTGACTTCATATGACTCTAAACAATCTGATGGTGAGGCTCCAGTAATACCTGAGCTTTGGAGAATACTGTTGTATTGCCATCGTTTCCAGGTTCATTCTGGCACAGTGGAGTAAGGTCCTATTTATGGCTCAAATAGATCTAAAGTCTGCACTTACGCTAAACTGAATTCCTTGAAATAAAAATGTTTTTTGCATTTAGCTGTGTGTAAACAAATGAATGATGTTTAATTGAATACCTGGAACGTTTTAACTTTATTGACATGCTAAAGTGAATTGTTGGAAATAGAACTGTTTTTACGTTTAACTGTGTGTAAACAAAAAAATCTATTTAAACTAATGATTATGTGTTAACAAAAGACTCTTCTTAAACTGGATTGTTTAATATCAATATTTTATTATATAATATGATGTAAAACCCTTTAAATGTGTGCAAAAAAATCGAGTTCAGGCTTGTTTAAAAATGTTATCAACAAAGTGAGTTTAGAAATCATATGTTTGATATATTTATAAATAGTATTTGGCATTAAATGATCTGCAATGGTCAATAGGTTATGGAATGAAACGAAACGAAACTAACTCTCTGGACCAGAGTGGACCTAGGATTAATGACAATGAAGGGGTACACCACATTACCCCGATTTTTAAAAATGAAACCTCACCATATTATGCAGTTTAATGTCATATACAAAACTCAGAAAGGATTTAAGTTAAACTGCTGATTATTGAAGTATGAGTATTACAAGAAGTGAGATAAGAAACCCGGCAATGATTTCTGTAAGAACTTAGATAGATGCATTTGCCAATTAAAAAAGTCCAGCTGCTGATTCTCAAAGCTACACCTCCTATCAGCTTATCGCCACTAGCGGCTGGGAAGCGACAAATTGAAGGCGGCTGGGAAGCGACAAATTGAAGAGTGAGAATTCATTATCTGAAACACTGTGTAATAATAATAAAAAAAAAGTAAAGATGGTGACCGTAGTCGAGGGCGACCAGTAAGCTTCCTTTTCAATAGCTACTACACTGAGGTGTAGGGGAGGGTGCTACTCCTTTCCATGGATTGCTCCACTTTACCCTTGATACATACCTTATAATGCTGAGTGTTAGGAGGTGCCCGTGGTGTAAAGAAGGTGCCCCGTGGTGTAATTGTTATCGTCGTAGGAAATGGACACGGCGACACGAGTTCAAATTCTAGACGAGACTGATTGCATTTCACATAGCACTAATACCCTTGGGAAAGGTATGAATCCAATTATTCTCCCTCCAGCTATACGGTAAATAGTAGGGCAGACTGAATTCTTCAGCCTTGGTGAGGCAACTAGTCTAGGAGAAGGAAAACTCCGAATTCAAACCTGTTAAACTCCGCTTAAAAAATTGACCTTGTGTCATATCCTGCCCGAGCGGAGGGGTTGGTAAATATGATAATCAAGTTTCATCTCAGAAATCTAGACAAATAACCACATTGTAAGCTTGATATTTAATTAATTTACAAAGATGTTTGCTTAGATTTGGAACAAGAAAATATGAATGGTGTACCTGGGGTGTCCTCGTGGTGTAATGGTTAAAGCGATGGACAATGGAATTGTAGTAAGCGAGTTCGAACTCCAGTCGCGCTATTACGTTCACTTCGGGCAAATACCCTTGGGAAAGGTCATGAACCCCCTCTTCCTCCCAGCTATGGGTTAAATAGTACCACTACTGTTCTTCTAGGAGAATAGCTTTAGCATTAAATAAACTACAACGTTTGATATGCCATTAAACAAAGAAAGACATGAATGGTGTACCCAATGTGACTTGAACTTGTGAAATTTGAACACTGTTCACCGAATACTATTTCTGTGGTGTTTTGCCGTTGAACCTACTGTGTACATTCAAATTGAAAAAGGAAGTTATCAAAAAAAAAAAAAAAAAAAAAAAGGAAAGAAAAGAGAAAAGATAGATTTAGTTTCCAACGCCGAATTATTCTTTGATATCGAAACTGACAAAGGTCATAAAAATGGTGTCTTATTCGTGAGTCCCTTGATGTCATTAATGGTATTGCAAGTCTACCTGAAAATCACTTGTGGCGTTATGTCACTACGTATATGAGAACAAACACACACACACACACACACACACACACACACACACACACATGCACGCACACACATACATACATAGATTTCTGTGTCTTCTTTCTCTTCCTTTCTCTCTCTCTCTCTATATATATATATATATATATATATATATAAATACGTGTGTGTGAATATGTCGAGTCAGTTATATATATATATATATATATATATATATATATATATATATAATATATGCATAAATAATCACTTACAGGCACAAACTTATATGTGTGTGATTATCTGCTTATATATATATATATATATATATGCGTAGAGATACACAGAGGGACGATGGCATCTTATGCAGGGTCACGTGATATTCTTCCATTAATAGCTTATCTGTGTCGTATGCAAATTACATATGAAGTCATGTTCGTAGGTGAGAGGTAGGAATACATATGGACAACATACCACACACACACACACACACACACACACACGATATATATATATATATTATATATATATATATATATATATAATGGATAGACCGAGTGAGAGAATAAGTTTGTGGAGAAGGATGTAGTATGTAAAAAAACATGTTTTATTTGTTTTCTTTTTGTTTCGTTTGTTTTATTTTTTGAAGAAGTGAGTCAGCAAATGGAAGGGTAAGTGACATATTTTCTGCATCATGTTGTTTTTTTTTTTATTGAACATTTTTTTAATGTTTTTTTTTTGTTGTCTTTAGCATTGCCTTTTCTTTTTCTTTTTTTCTTTTTTTTGTTTAAGTAAAATCCTTTTTTTTTCATCTTTTTTTGTAGATTTTTATGCTGCTATTTTATATAAGATGTGTTATTAACTTTGATTTAAGAAATCATTTCAGAGCCAGCCAGTGTGTCTTGAAATGAAGGGAGTGAAAGCATGAAACAATAGGGATACATGTATTTCCAAGACGTTTCTAAATGTAAAGAAGAAGAAGAAGAAGAAGAAGAAGAAGATACCATTTAGATTAATAAAGAAGAAAAAGAAGAAATAGGTGGTACCATTTCAGAATAATAAAGAAGAAGAAGAAGAAGAAGACAATTAACATGAAGAAAAAAAAATGGCAGTAAATTTGCATCATATATGCATTTCTAGAAGTGAAAAAAAATGTCCGAAAGAAATCAGCAAAACAGGAAAAACTGCAAATGTTTAAAAAAGAAATAGTTATAAGCTAAAAAAATCGGACTATTTGGGTGAACTATTAGGCGTGGGTGGGGTTGTCATTTCATGGCATGCTCATTACTTCCCCATCCTTACTCGCTTTGTGAAGGGTTCGATTCTCTAACAACCTCACCATACATCATCACCATCATCATCAACATGTTGCATTTCTAATAAAGATTTTCTTGAATCTCTCTCGTCATTCTCCTCTATCTTTCTTTGCTTCCGGTAGGTCTTCACAACTCCATCTTGCGTCCGTAACAAAGCAGTTGTTGATAAGTTCTTGTTAGTCGGCCAACATTAGCATGTCCGTATGGAATGGGTTCTTAGGGAACGTCACTTATGAGTTCGTTCTTACTTCTTTAGCCGTGTCTTGTTCGTCTTATTTGGATAGTTTTACAGATGGGAGATAAGTGTCTATACAGCTGCTTATTTGTCAGATGTTGCTTCGATGATTTGTACATTGTAGCTCTTAGCATTCTTTTGGGATTACCGTCAACCTTTTTTCTCTATAC
>CAUZXS010000277.1:2500-57500 GCA_963585895.1 Sepioteuthis lessoniana | reverse complement strand
TCACATCTTAAAGAGAAACATCTGTTTGCCCCAGGAACAACGTTTTACTGGTATTGAGACCATGAGAGAGAATTAAGACAGTTTTTCACATTCCAGGATAAGTCATATTGGCTTATTGCAACAACATTGCTGGATTGATCAAATCAATAGTCTGTAGCAATAGCATGATGCTACGGAATGGAGACATTTTATTGACTCATCCAGCAAAATCTCAAAGCAGTTCTTCTTCATAATAGTTTTTCACCTATCTGTATTGGGCATTCAATACAAATGAAAGAAACTCACAACAACATGAATTATTTGCTGTTAACTACTAAGAGCACAAATGGCTGATCTGTGGAAATCTTAAGATGGTTGGACGGGTCATACATAGGGTTCCAAGGTAGGTACACAAAGTATCCTTGTTTTCCATGTCAGTGGAACAGCCAGGCTGATGACCAACATTATGTCAGACAAGAGTGGCTGTTAAGACAAGGGTTAAAACCTGGCTCAAATAATGTTCAGTCTCACCCTCTCGTTGAACCAAACAAAATATTGCTTCCACCCTTACATATCAAGTTAGGAGTAACAAAGAACTTTGTGAAGGAAATGGACAGGAAAGGCAATGAGTTTCCTTTCCTCCAAAAGTTCCCAAAAATAAGCATGGAGAAACTCAAAACTGATATATTTGACAGCCCTTAAATAAGAGAACTCCTGAAGGACCCAATGTTTGACAAAGCACTGAGGAAACCTAAACTGTCCAAATGGCAGTCACTGAAGTCAGTAGTTACAAACTTTTTGGAAAACCACCGAAGTGTGGAATACGAGAAAGAAATTGAAGAATGAGTCTCAATCTGACTATACTTTCTATGGTCACACTTTAACTATTTTCCAAAGAACTGAGAGAATTTTAGTGAAGAGCAGGGTGAGCGCTTTCACCAAAACATTCACATTATGGAAGAGCACTACCAAGGCCAGTGGGATGTTAACTTTCTGAAAGCTTCTTTTGTGTATTTTTCAATTTACTATGGCACAATGTGAGCTTTCTGCGAATATATCAGCCCTAAATTTAGCATTATTTGTTTAATTCAACAAGAAAATAAATGAAGTTATCATACAAACTCTTACTTGAATTGAAGAACAGTATCTTAAAAATTTTATCTGATTAGAAAAAATGAGTATGCTTTTTGGATTCAGCATGAAAAACATCCTGAAAAATCAGCTATTATATATTCAACCTTGAAAACATCACAGGCCAGTATTATTATCTGTATTTTTTTTTATAAAAAGAAAATGCAGATAACAAGACTTATTATCTAATGTTAAATATTAAACTCTTAATTAAGCATCGTTGCAAAAGAAGTTAAGGCTAAGCAGAAAAGTACAATATTTTTCTCTTGCAACAATGTTTAAAAGTGTAATGTTTAGAATTAAATGGACAAAGATGAAATAACCTGAGCGAGCTGATTTACACATCTATACAAATATAAATACGCAAGTTTAGCTAAATACCGGTTTTTATGTTTAATTAAAATACCAAACCAACTGCTGAAGACTCAACAGTGGCTGTGCTGACAAGTCTTCATCAGATGAAGACTGGGGTAAGGCATGATTTCTGTGCAAATGCATCATTACCGCAAACCCAGAGTATGCCAGCAGTATCTTAGAATACTACCAGACTGTCAGTTACACCATGAGAATGCCAGATCAAGATGCCACCACTTTGTATAATCCTTTATTGTATTTCCAACATTCCAGTAACAAAGCATTGATTCCATGATATAAGATTTGAATTAAGTGACAATATGACATCAAACAAGAAGCAAATTTACATAAAACTCACATGTAAAATTTGTGTACAAGATTCCAATAAAGAATCTTTAATTCAGTTAATTTGAATAGTATAATGAGATGATAATGTCATTGGAAAGTTGAGATATTATTCTATGTAGTTCAAGTTTCAACAGATAATTCTGGTAATTACTAGCAATAACAAAAGGAATCCTGAGTAATATGGGAAACTCCTGACTGGATCCTTTCAAGTGATTTACAATCTTGGAATGAGATTTACACTTATCAATATTAGGTGAACAATATCATTGATAAGGGTCTGCATTGTTTTCTAATGTGAAAATTTGTCGTCTGTGTATGCACATTATCTAACAAAGTAGATGCTATTTATATCAGTGAGTTAGTCTAGATCTAACAATTCAAAAAATTCCTAACATTGTTTTGTTTAAAAATTTACATCAACCATCACCTAATATAAATTGTTATTGGCTACAAAGAAAAATCTGGGTAGTTTGCTTAGTATATAATTTTTATGACATCATTAACATTATAACTATAATAAAGTAACGGGGGGGGGTAAAAAAAATAAAATTTAACTTAAAATCAATTTACAACCAATTTTTCAAACATCCAGTTTCCTAATAGATAAATATAAAAATCGACATGAATTTTCGTAAATTCCTATCGTCTGTATGTAAACCCAGAAAATATTGCACATCAAGGGAAAATTTTTATAAAAGCAATATGCTTAAAATATTCTTCTAGAATAAAACAATTTTCAGTTTAATTTGCAACTGAATAATTTAGTGGGGGTACAAGAAAAGCTTATCTCAAAAATTCTGAGATAAATGAATAATATAACCATTTTCAAATTGTTTAACATTAATTGGAGTAGTCATTTTTTTTTTTTTTTTTCATATTATGAGATATATATTAGTGTATTGTGCATTTTCACTAAGAAGTGTGGCCTAATTCAAAAAGGATCCCAATTCTCCTTATTTATTCTTCCCAGGATTTAGATTTGTGGATTATTGAATGTTTCATAGTTCAAATATCATTTTGTCACTCTACTTTTATAGTTCTAACAAGTTTTATTCTGTTTCAATGCTTCACCTTTGTAGATGTCTTGCTTTGTTCAACCAACATCCAGAGTAAGATTAAAAAAAAAAAAAAAAAGTAGAGAATAACATGGTAACACCACTAAAAAAGTGAGCAGGTTATACAAGTCTAAGGGGCAAGGAAAACTTCTATAACCAAAAAAGTGATGATCTACAACCATGAAACATACTATTCATCATTTAGCATATTGTTTCTAAAATAGATAAATAAAAATATGAATTTAATAATAAATCAGTAATATGAATTTTTTTTTTTTCTAATTCCTTTCTTGGTTTGGCTGAAAACATTTCAGCCTGACTTTGTGCGTGTGTGTGTGTGAGTGAGTGAAAAACTGATTTTTACTAATCATCTTTTCATTATTAACTTTTTAAACACAATTATTAAAACTATCAACTGAGAAATTACTTTCAATTTCTTCACAATACACAAGAAAGCACAAAATGATAAGCACTCCAGTTAATAAACATTAAGTAGATTGTAGGTTATAAGGCTTTGTTTATGAAGCAGTCAGTCAACCTTTTATAAAATAAACTGTCTTTTCACTATAAGAAAATATTTAGAAAACAAATTAAGGTAATACTTTGATAATGGGGACTGCGGGGGTAATTTTACCAGGTTTTAATATAAGAAAAAATATTACAAAGCTTATTCATTTTTTTTATATTTAACACAACAAATACTCAACAATTACAAGACAACTTCAGCAAAGGCAAAATTTCTGTTGCTTTTATTGTACATGATCAAAATAGCATTTAAAGTACAGGAGAAAGACATCAGTAAATATTGTATACTGAAGTTGAAAAGCAAGAGGGAATTATACCTAAGATAAAATTCACTGAATTATACCGAGAATTTAGTACACTTAATTACAATTCTTTATTGATACCTTTATATTTAACAATTAACCACTATAATTTTAAAATAACCACTAGACAGTATACCCATAATTAAAAATAAAAAGAGATAAAACCCAAGTGTTCAAAAAATATTACATTTATAAAGGTTCTAAATATAAATGCAAAAGTGTAATTGAATAAGGAATAATATTTTAAGAATTATACAAAACCTAACCTCTTTGTTTCCTGGGTGTCATTGAACATTTAAATATCCTATTCATCAAATTCATTTATTGAAAAGCCCAATATTTCAGCTTCAGAGAGATCACATTAAATAAAGCTGAGGATATCAACTATTCACAGCCTTTCTTTTTTTTTTTTAATGGAATGATTAAATAACTTTAAAGATGTCTGGACCCTGAATTTAAGTCACAAGTGTTTTGTGCACTATTTTGAGAACTCAGAGCCAAGGGGATGAAATGTAAAATACACTGCATTTAGGGATTTTCAAATAGTGGCTGTTACATTTTTCAAATATGAAACCTAAAAAACTAACTTATTGAACCTTTTTTCTGATGTATTTTTCAAATAGATTGTAAATTTACTTTTTCTCCAACTACCTTACACTCCAGCCTAATGTTAAATTTTTTTTTTAATTTATTTAATTAAATTGATTGATTAGTCCCAATAATTTTTCTTTTTATTTCTTTTACATTTCAAATGAAATTTTGAAAGGTCTTTTTTCCCAATAAATATCATGTTGTTCTAAAGTTATATTTCAGCCAGCAGAATTGAAATAAATGGTTCAAGTGATGCAACTTTTGCTAAAACACCATCATCTATAGGCAGAGGCATATAAATATGAAGTGCAGTTACAGAGGAATGTCCCCTTGCTCCCGGGATGCATCTACTTATTGAGTTTAAATAGTCATTTACTAAATTCTAACTAGTTTGGCACAAGGACAAAAGTATGGGGTATCCAGTGAGAACCAAACATACTAACAATAGTTGGTCAATCTAGTTCACGAACCTTTACCTTAAATTAATAGGGTTAATTTCTGATTCCTGAAGCACCTAAAATGGGCTGCCAAGGGAGATAAGCAATTTTTGTACATCACCCACATGTAAAAGCCTCCATGATAAAATCAACCATTCATATTCTGCTTTTGTGGAGGAGGTGGATAAATACCGACATGATTATTTATTCAAATAAAGTTCACTTTGACCTTACTTTAAGTAATCTTCCTGTACACTAAGCACTTGCAATGAAACCTTAACTTTCACTAAATGGGTACTTATTATACACCTAGTCTGGCACAAGGCAACAATAGGCTCAAACTCATAATACTTACATTAGAAAGATTCTGTTGCACCAATCTTTCAAATGAGGCAGGTTTTCAAAATCAGCATTCAAAATCCTGGCTTTTTACTTGGGCTTAAATATCAAGCACTGGCAGCAGTAGGAAAATAGAGAAACGTCTTCTGACCTGCTTTTCATCATCATCATGTGAAGCAAATTATAATGTGGTCCGTCCTAAAAAGTATCTAGCCATTTTGAACATACTGAGAATCAGTTACATGGCATTGATGCAACTCAGGTGGCAGCGAGACAAGATTGAGTGAGCTCAAGTACTGTGTAACTGTTACACTCAAAATGACATCTCATGCAGGGTTTATAGGTTAAAATTTATCATCCAGGTTTGCCAATCACACAACAGTCCAATTTTGGTAGCTTACAACTTCCGTTTTTTTTCCCAAATTGGTTTTGAAAAGAGAGTTTAGACAATGGACAAACTAAGGATTAATGTAACAGCTAATGATAGAACTTTGCTGTTTTAAAAAGTAGAATAAATGCTAGGCTAAGTGTGTGAAATCTCAAAGGAGTATTTTGAAAAGAATTAAGATGCTATTGCATTTTTGTCAATATTAAAAGGCTGGATTCTTTCAAGACCGACCTCATATTTCATTTATTTGATGCAACATATATACATACTTCCCTTTCTAAAATAAGACTTAATTTATTTCACAGCTTTCCAATGCTTGTATGATAATTAAAATCTCATACAAAATTCATAAATAAATTGTATTGATACTGTCTATAAATTTGAGAAGAGTTATTATCATTCCTATAATTTTTCCATATTATAGAAACCATTCTTTTGTGTTACTTTTATTATTACATTTCAGCAAATCTATTTTAGAGCCTTGTACGATCAGAAAGAAAAGAGAAAAACTGCATTTACAGAAAAAGGTGGCAAACAAAGAACAAATGATGGCTAATATTGTGTGGTTTATGTTGCTGAGAATAGGCTGAACAGGTCACTATATTTGCCACCATTTTTCCATTTGCTATCTTTTGTTTAATTTTTTTAAAATAAAAAGCCCCCCCCCCTTCCTTATGGATGGACAGTAACACAAAGAATGAGCTCAATAGATCTACTGCAATCAGGTCACTGCTTTATAAATCATCAGAAATTTGTTGATAAATAGGCATTATCATCATTTCAAGAATTGTTCCAAACCATTGATCTAATTCTTTGTATTGCTTTTGCTATTATCACATTTCAGCAAATCTATTCTACAACCTTCTTCAGGTGTACAATCCATAAGGAAAGAAAAAGATGGCAAAAACAAAATGAATAATGACTAATAGAACACAAAGAATAAGTTAAATGGTCCAAACAGCACTTGGAAGGTAAAATTGTATTGTTAGAAAATTTACCAGTATGTATTTATTGCTTTTAGCTAATTATCAGTTTCAAGAATTACATGCAATTGTGTAAAAAGAAAAATAGGAGCTCACCAAATGAGTTTGAAGCCTCAAGATTCTGCCCCCAAGCTCCCTACAAAACATCAAGCATGCACTTACTATAAGTATCATAGCTTAAAAAGAAAATAAAGCAGACAAGAGAGCAGTCAACATTGATAACTGGGATTCCTTCAGAAAGAGACGTGCATTTGTGTAATGAGAAACAATATGGACAGTAATGATTAAGAGACAAAACATTTGAAGAAACATGTTAGTGAAGTTCAAAATCCATTTCTCATTTCTTCAAATAAATCCAGGATTTCATCACCAGCACAGTAAATGTCATTAGTATTCAGTGTTTCTTTTCTCTTTACATATTCACGCACAAAACAGAAAATTATTCAAAATAAAAATGTCACTTTTCAGATGTTACCATATTGAAAGAGAGAAAAATTCACTTTTCCTAATTGTCTTCTATTTACTAAGATCAAAATAAGAGAGACCACAAAGTCTAAACGTAAATGTTACACTTCAGAAAAATATCATTTGATATGTAAAATTAATGAATAAAACAAAGATTAATCTAAAAAAATTTTCAAATTGTTAACAAGTACAAAAAATATTTCTAGTGCTTGATCAACACTACTGACAGTCTAAGAAAATTGTTTGATGTCCTGATGCATCGAGAAATTTAATAGCTTTGAGTTTTTAATATACATTACTGTACCTTTTCTGAAAGATTACCTAAGTTAAACAGAGAAGACCCTACTCAGTACTTAGGTGGAGGACCACTTAGTCACAAGATGGAATTGTGTATAAGACTAAATTTAGTAAATAACATGTTTCTGCTTATTTCAATCATTCAGTTGCATCTTATACAAAATTTATTTAATTTCTTGATCTTAGGTTTCTTTTTGGTTAGGAGAGTTGCTTTCCAGAGCATTAAAAACTGAAACAATTTTTAGAATTCAGAAAAACTTAATCGTTACAATATGGTATAATCTGAAAACTGAGAAGTAAATAAATACTACAGACCTTTGAAAAATACACATAAATCACGGCACACAAAAATAGATTTTATATGAAACAACAAAAATGAAAGCCTTTAGTCTCTCTGAAAATGAATTTAGCACCTTTACACAGAGTTTAATAACTTGATTAGAAGGGATTGATTGGGAACAGCTTAGAACAGCATATTTTGTACATTTATGCTACTGCACTATCTTTTATAGTTGCTATCCAATTTTATAGCACTTTATTTTTAGTCTAAATAGACACAATTTAATGACAAAATTTCAATTCCAGAGGAAGAGTGGTTTTGTTTTTGTTTTTGGGGGTTTTTTTTAAGTTTTTGTGTCTTTCAAGTGGTAAGAATTCAAAGTTGCTTAAGAAAGAGTGAAAAACTGTTTTGCTTAGCACTTTTCAGTTCCAATTTTTAAAAAATCTTTAAGGTTAAAATCAGATTAAAATTTGACATTAAATTTGTGTTTTAAAGAAAAAGAAAATCCTTTAACTACAAAGTAATTTGAGCAATATATTACAGAGAAAAAGTATAGTTAAAGTCAGTCAAGGCATATTGTAATGTTTGTACATAATTGGGAAACATAATTAGTCAAGAGATTTATGTATTAAGATATTTTGGAAAATTGTTTGGTAAGACACTAGTAATCCTAAAGAAATCCAATATTTGAAGGAGAGGGCTTACCAAACAAAACTATATTGGAAAAAAAACATAAATCAAAGCTAAAAATTCAGAGAAAATAAACACTTCCCATCTGATAATTTTTAAATATCCAATGAAAGTGATTTTTCTATTTTTAAAAATTTTTTTTTTAAACTTCTATCTTTAATCTTTTACACACGCACTTGGTATTAGCTCAGTTTTATCTTTGCTTTCTCAACAAAAGCATCATAATTTAACAAACCCACTAGACTAGGTAGTGAGGACTCATTAACTGTTATTAATGTGAAAACAAGGTAATAAGAGTGCTCCATCTATTTTTATTAAAGTATGTTTATTCCCATTACTGGAGCACATAAAGGTCTTCACAAGATGTCATTGTCAAAGTTTTCTAAATGCTTTTGCACTGATAGTTAGAAACCAAAAAAAAAAAAAAAAAAAAAAAAAAGATTCTTAACTGTAACTTATCAATGAGAAAGGGTGAAGAATCTATCAACTGAAATGTTGGACTTTAAACATTTTGTCCCAGAAAATATAACAATTCTTTTATATAGCTTTTTTTCTTTTTGACATGAACACTGAAAGTTGAAAAAAATTCCATTTTTGATTATGGAACAGACTCCTAAATGATGTTAACTAAATTCAAATAAATCAATCTTTGGAACAGTTAAGCTTTTAAAAAGAAAAAAAAAATACCCAGAAAATGAAACCTATCTCTAATATGTTTTAAAAGATGATTCTATCTTTCATGTCAGTTTAACCTTTACCTTATCAAACTAATAATAGATTTGTATACTTTCTTAATTATGTTCTATATAAGAAAGAGTGGTAAAGAAAGGTTAGGGAGTTATCATGAAAAGGTTTCATCGCCTGTTCATTAAAATTAAGATTGTTTCACATTTTCCCAAAATCTCAATTGAAACAATATTGATAGGAAGTTGACTAAATATTACCAGGATAACAAATGTAAAGGAAAAGTGACAAAATTGAAAATAATAAAAGAATAATAATACTCAGGAAACAATTGAAACTAAAGAAATGGATTTTTCCCACTCAAATTAAATTACATCAATGTACGTAAACAAATAAACCAAAGTGGAAAACAAAATTAGAGACAACGGTACATTAGGTGGTTTCACTCTCTGTCATTAGCCAGATATATAATTTAATGGCAGCTAGAGGGCACTGATAGGATTTAACACTGTTTGACTATGGAATGTTTGTTGGGGCGAGAAAATAGGTGGCAACTAATTTTTTTCTTTAGCAATAGCAGTAAGTGTATATAAGAAAGATGCAAATTCAAGACATATCAGTAATACATGAAAACTGCAAGTAATGGAAGAATGGGACCACTGGCAACTAACAAGGATAGTAACCACCTAATGAAAGGGAACATTACAGTAAATCACATCCAAGTTCAACAGTAATGCCACTGAACCTACCAATCAATCCACTGTACAGCACACATTACATTTCAAAGGGTTTTGTAATCATCAACCAATAAGAGTACTATTATTGACACTATGGCATCAGTTACCACACCTCACCTGGGTCAGAGAACATCGCAATTGGACTGGTACCATGTTATCTGGTCAGCAGAGTCAGGTTTTCAGCTCTTTTTGGATAGATGGTGAAGTTCATTCATGAAAGAGACCACATGAGGTTATAGATCCAATTAAAAGTTGGTGGTAGCTTTGAAATGGTATGAAGTATATATTCTGTTGGAGTTTGCAAGGATCACTAGTGAAAGCAGAGTTAGTCTTGACAGTTGTGACATGCACAAATCTTGTTGCACTCCTATGGTTGCCAGGTTTTTCATGTGATGGTTCATTCCAGCAAGATAACACCATTTCCATCCTGTTGTACACAGATGACACAAAATTGGTTCCAGAAACATTCAGCTGACTTCCAAGTACTCCATGACAAGGATTAAACCTTATTGGTACATGTTGCACATTTCACTTAATTCCAGCTATACCCAATAAACTCAACTTCCCTGAAACGTGTTTAAATAGATACATCCACATAATGACTACAACATATCATACACTCATTTTATTGTTATTCACAAAAAGAGAATTATTATACATTATTTGTAGCCATAAATTTTTTTTCACACTTTTACTTGTACACAGTTGTTAATTTAACATTCAAAAAATTTACCATGCTTTCTAGTATAAACTGATAAAACTTCATAAAGTAGCAAGGAATTGGAGAAGGTAAAAACTTAAAATCCAGTAAAGTTGAAACTGAGAGCTGTTTGTAAATTATGATCTCTAAGAAATGCAGAGAAGAATATAGCAATTGACTTCAATCAACTCACAAATGTACATCAAGTCAAAAAATATTGTACAAAGTTTTATTTTATATTCCCTATTTCTTATAGACATGATGCAGAAAAGTCTGCTTTCAAAAGAGGGAATAAAAACTCAAAGAATTAATAGATTCAAAAAATGAATCTTTACATTTCTAGTGCTAAAAATGGTACAATTCTAACAATTCTAGGAAGAGAAAATGAAGCAACAATTTTGATTCATCCAATAAGAAAATGAAAGGGAAAGAGAAAGGAGAAAAAAATAAGAATGATATTAATCATAACAGAAAAAAATAAAGTAAAATTAAAAATGAAGTTACTAATGAGAGAGAAGTGACAAAAAAAAAAAACAGAAGAGTGATAATGATGTTAATAACAGAAACAAAGAAAGAAGGGGTAATTAAAAGAAAAAAATTCCAGATTAATAATTCCCCCCCACAATAATCCAATGATCAAACAGTGCATAGAAATAACCTTTTGCAGCATCTTCCAAAACAGAACTATTGTTTCCCTAGCTCTTTTTTCTCTTCTCCATTCAAATATATATATATATATATATATATATATATATATATATATATATATATATATATAAATGACTGAGGGTGTAGAGATATATAATGAATGAAAATACCAATAAAAATATGGTAAAATAATTGAAGAGGAAAATATACAGATGTTATGACGTTTGAGACAATAAGAAAGCATGGTAAAATAAAATTAAGACTTAAAAAATTGAATTTTCATCATTAGATTTAATAAAAATGAGTGTTAATACAGATTGTCACATACTGTAATAGTCATATTTTTCAAGGTCACAGACAGCAAGTATAAAAAAGCAGACAATTTTCACAATAAAACGAGTGGTTATTAAAACAAGAATGTCTCCAACATCCATTCCAGACAATGATTGAAATTAATTATTTTGTACATTTAGCTGAAATCTTTTTTAAGATAATTATTTATGACATAAACTGCAATAGGATATTTTATTGTATGTCTCCACATACAATATGGTATTAATATAATAACTAATAATAATTGACAAGTCAACCACTCTTTAATCATTAAGTAATTCTTGTCTGCACTCATACACAAATCTATGACCATAAAAAATCTATTAGGTGTCTATAAAAACTTCATGAGGTACATCTAAAAATTTGAACACATAAACCCTAACAAAACTAACTCTTAAACAAAGAACAACAATAAGAAAATCAGTTAATACATCCTTCAGGAAAAATAAGTGTGGGAAGATAATCTCACACACACATACACACACTCACAGAGAAAAGCAGTGACAAACAATAGAAAATTCACAGGACAATACTACAACTACAGAAAAGAATAAGAAAGATTGAGTTCATTTAAACATATTTTAATTATTTTTTGTCAATTTTTTTTTTCTGTTTCATTTCATTTTTTTTTTTTTAATAGTACTTTGTTACTTATTTCCAAATCAAAGACCTACACCTCCAAAATACAGACGGTTTGGCTCAACTTGACAATTCAATGAAACATGATATAAGATGAATGATCTCCAGAGCACACACTATTAGCACTTGTATGCATCCAGAAAAGGGCAAAGGGCAAGGAGAGTTCAGAAAAGAAGTGGGAGGAAAGGGTCTATTTCCTTCTTTTTTTTTTCAAGGGGGAGGGGAATGCAAGGAGAGTAGTTGGTTGGTAAAGTGGAATCTGACTGTAATATCATTAAACAGAATAATTGTAGTAATGTTGATGATGTTGATGATGATGATGATGATGACAATAATGAGAATGATTATGAAGAACAAGTAGAATCTTGGCTGCCATTTTGTGTTGGCAGCTGGTGTACAAAGCCAGCAGCTGGCTGTGATGGTGTCAAGCTGCCAGCAGTGGCCGGAACGTCAATATTAGTTGGTAGGGTGGCCAGCAGCCAAAGGAGCTGATCAGCACATGGACAACAGGGACACAAGACAGTAGGCCAACAGAAAGGAAGGGAGATAAGGGTGGAAGGAAGGAAGGAAGGAAGGGTGATGGCTGGGAATAGGAGTGGCTGGCTGTGTACATAAATAACTGAAGGATGAGGGAGACTGAATGGAAGTCACGGCTTCATGCGTGTGTGTGTGTGTGATGTGTGTATGTCCATGTGGACAAGTAAGAGCAAATGACAATTTGGCCCCTGAGAGTGCCAGGAGGGCACCTTGATATGAGGTGAGTGTTATGCACACACACATGAACACAGTGTATGGTACAGGAAATTAAGACAACATAGAGAATGATCAATGTGCAGGAACAAAGACATTCTCTCTCTACAGGTTTTAGTTTAAGTTTTCAAATATTACATCGACACATTCACCTTAAGTAGATGATTATATTACTGAATCGTTAGGGAAATGGAAAGATTGTGCCAGATTTCCAATGGTATGGAAGAAGATATCTGTTACAAATTTCAAAAATCAGTCTTACATGAATCCCAAGACCAATTAATGGTACGGCAGCCAGGTACACTACTTACTGCACGAGAGGGACACCTCAAAATTTAAAAAAAAAATAATTGTTGTCAATAAAGCATGCCATTGTGTGTGTGTGTGTGTGTGTAATATTGTATCTAACCCTAATACTATCAGGAACTTATACTATTCTAGTTAAAATTGATAAATTTGGAAGCCAAATGCTGTTGATGGATATAGTAAATCAATTTTTTAGCTCTATCTTGACCAATCCCAACCTTTGGTGGGACAGCTATACCACTGGAAGAAAAGGAGTCATATACCTACCCAGCAATCACCATTTGGAGGAGAAGGAAAAGGGAAGAGGGAAATTTATTTTTTTAAAAACTTGTCTTTTGGGATATTAACAGAGTATACTACATGTGTGTGACTTGATTACAATTTTTTTTTTTTTTTCAATTTTAATATTTTTTTTAAATTTTTGCAGGGCAGTAGTATGATTTTAAAATTGTCCACCACCTTTGGCTCTGGTTTATGAGGTCATCATATGTAAGCCTGTATATAAGTATGTGTAGGTAGGTGAGTGTGTGGGAAAGTGTGTGGATACGAGTGAGCACAGGAAAGAGACCAAAGAGTCATTTATTATAACAGAACTGTACATAATGTCTGACATGGCTTGCAATTACAGCAATGCAGTCAGGCAGAGTCCGTTATGGACACGGTCACCCCTACTGCACTGCCTTATGGTCAGCAGTTCAATATCAAATCCAGTGAGCAGCATCGAACTGGACTGTCCAATATGGTTTATGAGTGTCCAGCATAAGTGTCCAATAAAATAGATCAGGTCGGCTTTGGGTTTAGAGAGAAGATAACTCTCCACAGTTAGAAGCCACACAAAGAATAGGACAGAAAAAAGAGCATTGCGTTCTCTCTCACTTTTCCTAACACATTCCACATGCGTAGTGATAAGTAGGGGAGTAGTTCACCCCAATGCAGACTGACCAGAAATGGTAAAAATGATAAGTGTAAAAAAAAAAATTAAAAAAAAAAAAAAAAAAAAAAAAAAAAAGAATAAAGATCTTTTAAATTGGGGGGAAAAAAAAGGAAAAAAGCTTTAAAAATAAGATGAAATCAAAACAATAGTTTGTAATACCTGGGTGTGTCGGTGATGTCTTCAGGTCGCCCACAAAACGGGTCGGTGACCTGAGATATACTGAGGCCATAGGAGGCTGCAGTGTGGCAAATGGAGTCTTTACTAGGTGGGTTGTCACGGGGTCTTAATACAACACCTTTATCAGCCACTCTATCTGAGGGGCAACTACTTGCACCTTCAGATTGATCCCGCTTGTTCTGGTTACTCAAACAATTACCACTATTTTCCCGGCTTTCATTTCTCAGCTCCTGATAATTCCCCACACTGCTCCATTGTTGGGTGGATGAATTTGGTATGTCCTGTTGATGGCCATGTGTTTGTAGGTTCTGGTTGTCTCCTAATGATAAGAGAAAGTGGCCACTTCTCAGAGATGACTCAGAATCAGCAAAACCTGAACGAGACTCCTCATCATGAACCGTTGTGATCCAGTTAGGCTTAGTCGTTGCAACTTTGGCACGTTCATCCATTTTTGGACTATGTTTCAAGACGGCGCCATCTGATGGTGCAGCAGATTCATTTTTTTGACTACATTCATCCTCTGTGTTGCCTTCAGGGAGATTGCCTAAGGGGTAAAAGGTTCCTTGGCTATCACAGTTGAGCTCTTCCTGAAAGGCAGCACCATGCAGCAACTTATCAGACTTGTCACCCACATTAGGGCTCAAAGAATACGTATCTGGTGGAGATGAAGCTGGCTGGGGTAGACCTGAATTCCTCAGAGATTGTCCAAATCTTGCATTTGAAAAGTTGGCTAAATCCTGTGGCTGGGATGAACCACAATCAGTGAAAGGTTTTGGACCATGAGTTAGACTTGGATTAAAAGATAACATATCCTTTGAATTGAGCCACACTGAGTTTTGTACAGTATGCTCCATATCCACAACAACATCCCCAAATTCATCAAACTTCTGACCATTGACTGGAGTCACAGTGTGTCCAGTTTCAGATTCATTTCCATTCTCTATCTTGCGATCAGTTTTAGATTTTGCACCAGACCTTGTACGTGGGATGAGCTTTACAACTGCTGTTTTTACAGCATAAGGAGATTTTTCAAGGGGTGGTTCACCCTTCTTTGAATTGGGCAGCTGTTTGCTTTCCACTAACTCTTCTTGCTTCGTAGTTGGCACTACCGGTTCTGGCAACTGTTCCGTTTCAGAACCACCCAAAGAAGTGAGGCCAGGAGATTTGGCAGATTCACAAGATCGCTGAGTCTCAACACTTGACAAAGGAGTTTCATAAATTGAGTCCACAGATGTCTGACACAGGAGCATTGATCGTGCATCATTGGAATCAAGAACAAAATTGCCATCTCCTTCTTCGTCAGGGTTTCCCTCAATTGTACTAAGTACTCCATTCTCCTCAGGAGACAGAGGTTGAGGGGGTGATGTATCTCCTTTCTCAGAAACTGGAGGTGAAAACATAGCTAATTTTGACATGACATCATTGTATGACTTTCTGAAGTCATCAGAAGTATCTGTGTAGGTGGAGGTGTCAGTAAGTTTTGCTAAAGTGGCTTGGTGCAACAAAGAGAGACTGTTCATCAGTTTGCCATGGTTCAATGGCAAAGCTTTTTTGCGACGGTGCCTGGTGGTCAAGAAAGCAACCCCCAAACGCTGGTTAGGAGTAAGGTTTCTTTTCCGTTTGTTTTTACCTCTTGACTTCACTTCAAATTCTTCCTCTGTACTAACCGTGGCATCCTCACCAGAACTGGAGTCAGTGTTTGTAATGCGAGAATAACTGTCATCATCCATTGACATTAACAAGCCAGTCTCTCCAGCCTCATCTATAGTCCCAGTGATTGACACACCAAGGTATTCATCTTGAAAACAATCAATGGTAGGTCTTTCATAATAAAGATCTTCAGTATGGTGGGTGAACATCTCTAAGCGGCCATTTCCGCCACCCATAGAACCAGAATAACTCATCAGAGAGAGGCCACCCCCACGCTGCTTATTCTTATTTGCCAGCTGGATCCTCTCCCATCCTACATTCTCCATACGACGACTTATTTTGTTACCCGTACACACACGGCGTCTCACAGCATCATGGGAAGCCAGAAATTCACTTGCCTTTACAGACTTACTTGGTAGGTTTAACTTTTCCAGCTTCACAACCAAAGACTTTCGCCGAGCTCTTTTATTGACAACCAAACAACACATGTTGTTGGAGCCAGCTTTCTCAATAAAGCCATCATCATCATCATCGTCGTCGTCATCGTCGTCATCATCATCATCACCATCAACAACATAGTCATCATCATCGTCATCATCATCATCATCATTGTCATCATCAAGGTGATGGTCATAAATACCATTAAAATTTAAAGCAGTAAAATTGGTTGGTGCTTCCTTGTAAGTGTTCCCATTATCTGGACAAAATTTGCGTTTGCGCTGCTGTTGCTGAGTATTGTGGTTGGCTGACAAATGACTAAATTGGTTCACACCTGATCCCATCACACTTGACATGTTGTTAGACTGCCAGGCAGAAGGACCAGATGGGGGAGGAGGAGAATTGCTGGGAGAAGAGATACATCCCTGGAAACCAGGCTGATCTTTGCAGGAATTCAAAGGTTTTCGTGGAGGTTCAGGAGAATCTGGCTGTGATGTGACCCCATCTTTATTCTCTTTACAGGTCATCGGCTTTGGCTGCATGTTTGTCTGTGGAACTGGCTTAGTATTGTTAATGCAGGATGATGGCATTGGTGCACAACTTGAGTCAGGATCTGAGTTACACATGGGGACAGGTGATTGTTGTGTATGAGGAAGTGTGCTTCTTCTAAGACTTTCACTGCCATAATTACCTGGCCCAGCAGTTTTTATATGGGGAGAAGCCATTAGAGAGGACACTATCTCCTGTTTAGGAAATGGACGAGTTGAACGCCTCACATGAGGTGTGCTTCTGATTGGCATCAAAGAACTTTCAGTTTTCTTGGAAGACAATAGATTATCTGGTTGCACATCTGATGTTTTTGATAGTTGCGATTGCATTCCTGTGGCTGGTGGAGATGGATGAGGCTGCAGCTGAGAACCAGGAGAAAACTTCTCTTCATCACTGCTCAACAAGCCAGACATGATTGAGCCTTCCATAGTAAATGGATGATCAGTGTAATCTTTCAGTTTTACTGGACTTTGCCTCTTTCTCTTTGCAGTCGTACGCATCCTCATTCTTTTGGGCCTCTCATTACCTTTGACCAGGGGCAATTTCACTTCGCTCTTTAGAGTCTTCTCACTGACCCTGGGATGATTTTGTAACAGCATACGTTCATACTCAAGCTGGAATCCAGAAGGAGCACTTTTAGATGCAGCTTTTGAACCAAGGGGAAGCATTTTCTTTCCAAGTGGCAACTGTTTACTATCAACATCAGCTATAGACTCAGATGTTACAGGTAAATGACTGCCTTTGGAGATCAAGTGTCCACGCTGCTCACTCAGCCCCATGAAGCTGCAAGTAGAATAAACTCCCGTAGCCTTAATCTCTTTCTGAATCCTTTCAATATCACGTGGCTCAAGCTTGGGAACTTTCACCAGTTCCCGACCAATCTTGAGTAAACTATAGCGTCTCGCATCCATAGGATGCATACGCACAATACACACAGCATTTTCCTCAGAGATGGACGACTTTTGCAAAAATTTGAGGCGTTTGTAAATGGGAGTTGGTACATGGAAAGTGTAAGTGTAGCGAGAAGCCTGTGGATCAAGTGGCATGGTTGGTGTACATTTGGCCATAGTGAAAGAGGATCTCTTTCGACCCCGCTTGCTCTTCTCCATTGGCATTCCTGGAGTAATCACTTGTTGGGGTTTCTGCACTGAACAAACCCCTGGCTGGTCAACTTTTGGGTTTGGTGGGTAGCTCTGATAAGTAGTAGAGTAGGAATCCATATAGCTCCAGTATGAAGGATTGCCATAGTTTTGGCCTTGGGGGCCAGTTGGATGGTTCCAAGTGCGACCCTGTTGCTGATAGTAAGAGTTACTACTATAGGACCAGTTTTCTGGGTCAGGACGTTTTTTCTTCAGAGCCAAACGACCCTGCTTGTGAGCAACAGCATCCTGTTGCTGGTATCCTTGTTCAGACAGGTTATAAGAATGAGGTCGATCATGGCCTGGTGTCATGGGATGAGCCTGAGGAAGATTGTGACTTTGCATCATGTTGTGACTCGAAGACATAGAGTGACCCTGGGTAGTTGTAGAAGCTGTGGCCATTGTATGGCTAGGGGGAGGGGCCAATGTGGGGTTAGAAGCCATATTATGGCTGGGATGAACATTATGACCCTGAGGAGGCATGGTATGAGCATGAGAGGTGAGGTTATGTGCCAGCCCATGACTGGAGTGCAGGTTATGTGACATACCCTGAGTGATTCCTCGACCCTGAGTCAAGTGCTGACTTTGCGACATGTTTATGTTAGGCCCAGATTGCATGCTATGAGTAGGGATGTTATGAGTTGTGAGTGTGTGACCAGATGACATAGGAGGAATGCTATGTCCAGTTGTGTGACTGCGCCCTTGGAGACTGTGACCAGGTGGCATGTTTTGACCAGGGTGTAAATTAGATCTGGGAGACATACTGGCTCCTACGGGCATATTAGATCCAGGGACTGAAATATTTGGTCCTGAACTCATGTTTTGCCCAGGATTTATGCTCTGATTTGAAGGTATGTTTGGACTTTGAGTGATTGTTTGATTAGGGGGCATATTAGGGGCAGAGGGGATGTTGGAGCCAGAAGGGAGGCTTGCAGTAGGAGGCATTGTAGGACCTTGGGACATATTAGGGCCAGGTGGGATGTTTGGACCAGGTCCAGGTGGCATACTATGAAGTGAGGACACATTATGAGGTCCTTGAGGACTAGCGCATTGCCAGGTTCTATTGGTATAAGTGGGGTAATCATAACCACTCATATCATATCCTCCCACATTGGACACCATCTGCTCCAGGCTGGCTATTGCCGAATGACTCCGGTTACCACTACGGTTACCAGTGAACGGCATGGTCAGCGACTGGTAGCTGGGTGCCTCTTCTTCACTTGTAACTGAGCTGCAACGTTGTGCATGGGTGGAATTTTTAGAGTATCCTGTTGCCATGTAGCCACCAGTACTTGTTGGATCCACACTGCTGGGATGTCGACTACCCTCAGCCGACGTGAAAGAATCTGATGACAAGTCAGCACAAGAGTTAAGAGATGGGCTGCCAAACAAATCTTCATGACTCATGTTAAGTGATGAAACTCTTTTTTTCTGGGAACTACTATTACTGTCCAAAGGAGTTAGTGAGGCATTTCCTGTCTCTGAAGGTGGATGGTTTGAAGAGTCAACACTTGAGCGTCCTTCAGCAGTTTCATCCACTTTGTCCATTGCAGGCAGTTTCTCAAATGTCTCAAGACTTGTGTCCTCAGATGCAACTGGTTTGGCCATGTTCTTGAATGGATCAGGGGTGGTGCTCGCTCCCATACTCATTGATTCACTTGAATGGGTTGAACATCGGCTGATACTTCGCTGGAGAGACTGGTGGGTAGATATGTCGGCTGATGGGGTTTGCTTAGGACTGTCACTACAGGTCAATAGCTTGTGAAAACTTCCTTGGCTTTCATCAGGATGGGGTAAAGGTGGGGTTTGATTGTACAATGCACCAGCTGACCCCTGCAGGCTGCCTACATTGCCAGATAAAGGAACAGGAGATCTGCTGGTCTCAAATCCATCACGGGAATAGCCAGGGGACGGGGAGAGGTGACCAGCAAAAGGGCTATTGCGAGCATCTGGAGTATGGCCTCCTTCAGCTGAAGTCCGGGATCGAGAATAAGTGTCAGGGCTGTACATATTGCCCATGTCGTATGGGTAAGGGTTAGGATACTGCTCCCCACTGGAATCACTCAGAGAGGCAACCTGTTGTTGGGGTTGAGACTGTGGCGGTGGTGGTGGTGGCGGCGGCGGCTGCTGGTTAGGATATGGACGGGAGAAACCTTCTGTCATGTAGCTGCCATTGTTGCCATGGACACTGCCTCCTCCAGGATAACCAGATGGTTCACCACGAGGAGAATGTAGAGAGCGAGACCAGCCATGATTCCAGTGAGATGATTGATCCACAGCAGGCACACCGCCAGTCATTTCTTCACGGAACGGGAGAGAGTCCCAACGGCGGTCATAGTCGGGATAATTTGATGGGTTCTGGTGGTAAGCTTGCATACCTGCATTAGGGGGCATATAGCTGGGCTCATTTTGATAAACAGAACCATATGATGGGTAGTTAGTGGGCTGGCTCTCTGAGACAGTTGGAGATGGGTTATTACCAGAAGTGGTGACAGGGCCCCGGGTACCAAGCCTTTTGCGCATCTTAGGTTGTTCTTCTGCAAAAACACAAACAATTCGTTATAAGAAAAAAGTTTATAGAATAGTAAGGTTTAATAATAATGGGTTTATAAAAGCTGATTTGTTACATTTTGGTTAGATGGTTTTCACTGCTTCTTTTATCATTTTAGTAAATCTACCTATATTGCCACCAACAGTTAGTTTTGAAAGCAGGAAAATCAAGAGGACTATGAATTATAATCTATTATTATTTAAACATTAAGCCTTAAAACAAAAAAAAATAATAATAATACACAGACAACATATGATCTGTCCAGAAAATTTCCAGCCATTTAATATATGATACATATACACAATTTATTAAGGGTAATTGTGCCTTAATCTCCTTTTAAGTGCTGTTACCTCACAAGAACAATTAATTCAACATACAGCTCAATATAAATTTGTAAAACAGACATGTACTGATACAGAAATTCTAATGCTTTTTTTACTGGCACATCAATATTTTGGGGTTATTTGATACCAAAGCTATCCTTGTAGAAGAACAGTAGTGGTACTATTAACCTATGAATCCAGGATTCATTATACTTGCAGTAACTGGTGAAATATTTTGAATATCTTTAAAAGTTAGCACTCTTACTAATTTTGAAGGTGGTTGATAAAAATAAATTCAAAATGGAAATTAGACCATTGGTTTTATCACTATTTCTTCAAATAAAAGTTGGCTATATTGACTATCTAAAAAAACCTATTTGTGAATTCTTCAAAGATAAAGAAAATCCAGTTCTAATGAATAAATTTATTAACAGTTATTCCTGTGAGTGACAATTATACTTTTGATAAAAACTGGCAAAATACTATCAATTTTCATTTTGCCTTAAAAATAAATAAAAAAATTTAAAAAATACCATTCTTATCTTACCTGCAGGTTTTTCATCTATTGGCCCATCAAATTGAGGTATGCAAGCTTCCAGGGAATCAGCATCTGAATTCTCATCATCACTGACCATTGAGCCATCCCAGCTATGCCCAAATTCTGATAGATTCAAATCCTCTCCTTCACTATCAGTGGGGAAAAGAATAAAATCATTTTTACCAAAACAATCAAATAACAAAAAGTTCAATAATTTTGATAAACATTAAATATTAAAAAACAAAAAAAAAAAGAAATACAAGTTAATAATATAAATGAATGCTTACAGTTGTTGTTCCTCACATTGTGCAGTCAGATCACATGAAAAAACTTGAGACATTTCTTTCTCCTCTTCATCTGTATGAATAGCTGGCTGTGAAAGCAAAATGCTGTCATGGTCTTCATTTGTGAGAACATCTTGAGATGACAAATTGCTTCTTTGACTGGCCAGTAATGATGCAAGTAAACTAGCAACATCTGAACCTACAAAAGTGGCAAGCTCAATCAGTAATTTATTATCTACAACAAAAATGGTGAGTTTACATTTCTGTTAAAACAATGAATTTTTTCTAACTGCCAACTTGGCTCTCAAACTACATCCCAAACAACTATTGCTTTGTTGGTATTCAGTCAACTGCAAAATTAAAACACTAAGTTCATGCTTCTGCCTAGTTAGAGAACTGGTCCTTGCAAAGATGAAAATGTGATTATTACCATTTCTATGGTGTCTGTGATCTAATCTGGCTGGCATGTGATCTTGCTAAAACCACATCAAGATGCAAACAGAAGTTCATAGTTATAACTGGTTTTAAATCACAAAATAAAAACATGCTTTAGTGTACACTGATAATTTTATTTATTAAAAAATATACTATTTCTGTTATATAGATTTTATCAAAAAAAAAAAAATCTAGGCCAATCCCGTACTGCATTTTGTCATTGTCCATTTTGTATCAATCTCAATCACCAAAAAGTATGTTGCCCCTTTTAGGAATGACAGTGATAAAACTACATATATTCCCAGTATGTCAATAATCTAATATTTTACAGATTTTCTTTCTAAATACAATTCTCAACAAATTCAAACACAAAATAATTCTTTCAAACTATAGCAATAATAATCAAAATCAAAATGAATACAACATTGTGTTCACATTAAAATTTACATGTCCATTAACATATAAATCAAATCTCCATTTTCCTACTTTTTTTTATTTAAGGATTTTAAATAAGAACTAAAAGATGTATAGGTGGTCACGTACAGGAAATTCTATTTTATAAATATATTTTCTATATTACTTTACTATGGCAACAATAAATACATCATATACAGAAATAATTAGAATTTTCTTTCATTTTGCTGTCAAGAGTGAAATGAGTAAAAATCCTTCTGCTTCAGCTTACCTGCTGACTGAGAGGGATCCTCTTTGAAGCTTTGACTAGATTCCACAACTTGGTGTACACAGTCAACATTGACAACAGCTGGGATATTATGATCTTCTTCCTCGCCAGACTCTTCATCTCCCAATACAATTGTCTTTTCTGATGATTCTGCTATGATAACAAAACATACACATAAATTTGTAATTTGAAAATCTATTTCTTAAAATGGGATTGTATAGCATTGCTTATGGCCAAATAAAACCTCATTAAACTAAAAAGGGGCTAGTACAAATACTGTTAACTGTTAGAATTGATGACAAAGCTTTTATAATCCTTGGAGGTGGGGAGTTCTAGAAATATCTTTGAAAGCAAAGGGAAATATTTATCAATAGCAGATGGTTCTATTCTAATGTAAAAAAAAAAAAAAAAATATATAAGAATTTAAAAAAAAAAAAAACAATTACATAAGATTGATGCATGTGACATCACATGAGACAAACTTACCATCAGAATTGAAAGAATGATGCTCGACAACAGAGGCATGAGGAAGGTAAGGAGAAGATGTAGGGCTGACCAAATTGGTATTTGACAAAGACTCTTGGCTGTTAATGAAGAAAAAATTAGCATGAGAAATAGAATACAAAAATAAACATTTTTACACACATGTATGCATCATTTTATATCAACTCAAAAAAAAAAAAAAATTTCAAAAGTTCTCATGGTCACCATCTCAGATTAAAATAAAATTTCACCATGTGATATCCACCCTAAAGAAACAGAAAATATGAAAAGAGAAACTTCTTTTAAACCATCATTCAAGAGCCATGACCTCTTAAATTTTGCTTGGATTTTCATATTGCAAGGCCAGAGTTTAATTTACAAACTTAGGCACTTAGTAACTTTGCATTCTGAGAAGATATCTAGCTTGGATATCCATGTAAATTGATACACAAGACATCTCTGGTTTCAGTGAGGGAAGGGACATCTTTCCACCTCTCATAGAAATTAAACCAAGACCAGTAAAATAAAAATTTCACTTCCTTATATTCATTTAGTATAAAACATTAAAATATTGCCTTAAAGAATTAATCAATTTCTGGTCAATCAAAATCTAGAACTACTTCAGTAGGTGATATTTGATAACATGAAGAATAATGTAATCAGTCAAATTTATAATTTAAATTTGGCTAAATTATGGTTTCATCAATAATCTTTTTATTGTAAAATTAAAAGACCCTTAATTCATATCTAACTTGGTGAAACAAATATAGAAACTGATATACTATGGAGAATAATTTTGATTAAGAATTCCAACAGGGTAAAGCATTTTGAAATCCATTTTACAGTGAATTTTTTTTTCCCTCTAATACTCAATCTCAATATATTAGTGTCAGGGTTCAATTAATATTTGCTAAAATTAAATGAAAAATGGCTAATGTGATTATGTTCATTTCTATAAAATTGAATAAAAGATCAATATAACTTTTGAATTACTTGAAAAGAAATTTTTTTTTTTTTTTTTTTTTTGTAAATGTCTTATTGGAAATGGGGGGAGCTTGTTTAATTACTCATTCAAAGAGTATTAAGTTACATTTGAAGTCTAAAATGCTCAAATAAAACTGACACGTTTCACTAGTAAATAAGATTTTATTAGTAGGTAAGAAAAAGATTTAAAAAAAAAAACACTGAATTTATGTTTCAGTATTGGTTTCAGGTTGTTTTTTCCCCTTGATACGGGTTTTCAATTCAGGTTTTTTTTTTTTTTTTTTTTTTTTTTTTTTTCTTAAATTTAATATTTTTGCTTTCTAAGGAAGCCATTCATTTTCTTTTGTAATAACATTTCCGGTCAATATCTGATTTCATTTTGAGATTGGTAAATTTGCAACTTAGTTCAACTCAATTTTTCATGTATTTCTAGCTTAATCTTAAAAATATTTATATGGTTAGAAAGAAAAAGTAATCTTTCTAAATATGTAATTTGTATGTGCATTTATCCATTGAATCATTTTTTACAGCAAGTTAAAACAGTATTTTGCTTTGAACAGACAAAAATGAGAAATTTTTTTAATCATTTTTTTTATCAAGACTAAATTTTACACGTTACTTTGATTTTGTTTCCCTCAAAAATTATAAAGTAAGCAAAAAAATTAGCAATTCTCATTAATAGATAGTCTCAGAATTATTTCAATATATAGTATGTGAAATTTTAATGTTTTAATGTCAGGCTTTTTTGAGAAACTTTTTAAAAAATGAACTTAAAAAATTACAAACTATTAAAAAACAAACAAAAAGGGTAGCTTTTCTATTCATTCTATTTCAAGCTAGTTTTAAAACAATCTTAAATTGATAAAAAATATCTTTCCATTTTTAAAAGAATTTTGATTTATTTTGAAGAATATTATTTTGATGAATTTTAATACTAGTTGATGGTGGTGGAGTAATTCTTTAACTTATTTGTATTATTACTATATGTATACAACTGTGCTTTTAAAAAAGCTTGATAGAGATTGAAATATAGATATTATGAAAATCTATAGAAAACAAAAAACAATTTACATTGAAAATTTAAATGTGCAAAATTCATAAATATATATTCCAAAAAGTTTACAGAATTACTTTAAAATTGTCGTTACTTGTTTACGATATACACGTTTAGACTAGGTACAATCAATTGTGACGTCAGACTATTTTACAAAACCAAATCACTACCAGATTGAAAAAAAAATTTACCAAAAATAAGGGAATTCTCTGATTTTAATGAAATATTCAGTGTTGATTTATAAATGAAGGAATTTCATAATGCATCACTTATTCTATTTAAAAACTTTGTGATTTTTTTTTCAGGTCACTTAACTTTGAGATCCCCCCATCCACCCTTATTTTTGGGACACAAAATATCAGTGGGGTTATATAATTGAAACTAATTTCTGTATAAATAAAGACAAAAGACTAAAGGTGCAAATAGAAAAAAAAAATTTAAATTGAAAATTTTGGAAGAAATTGAAAATTCAAATTTAAAATTTTTTTAATTTTCTGGATATTTTTTTAATTACTCTGTTGTATATAAAAATAATTTTCTTTTACATTATCAGTGAAATGATAATACATTGATATTTGTTCTGTTAAAATATGTGGAGGCTAAACTTTTAAATTGAGATTTTGTTATTGATTACATCAGCCTACTAAACCAAGCTCATCATTAAATAATTTTTTTCTTTCTTTTCAGAATCTAAATATGAATTTTAGAACTAAAAATTATAGACATTATATTTTAAATCAATTTTTATTGATTTATATGATATACTAAAAAATCTACAGAGGCCTGTTTGGATTCCTTTTGCTTCCCCTGAGTCAGTATATATTTTAAGACAATCCTAAATACCTTGAATGTTATTAGTCCCCAAAATGCAGGGGCACAAGTAATGCATTATAAAATTCATTGATTAATAAGTCAACACTGAAAATTTTATTAATATTAGATAATTCCCTGGTTGTTCACCTAAAGTCAGTTTTTAAGCTTGAAAAGGTAATTTAGTCATAGAATTCATTTAATAAACTTTCAAATAAACTGTTGACTATAAATAACTACCATATTTATTAACAAATTGGTAAAATACAAAAGAAATCATCACAAACTATCTATATTTGTGTCTTTGGCCAACACATTTAAGAGAGAAAATGGTATAGCTTTCTAGAAATTAGTTTATGATGTGGCTTTTAAAAAGTCAAAAAAATGAAACCACTCATGTTTAAAATAATCAAAAATAAGGCAAATCTTTTCTGGTAAGTCAGTCAACTGTTTTATGGGTTTTGTAAATAAATTTCTTCTAAACAAGGAAAATCAATGAGTTATTCCCACCCCCATAAATAAATTTGTTTTTATCTAGTGAATACACCTAAAATTAAATATTAGAAATGACTAAAAGGTTTTAATTTCATTTTTAGAATATGTATATTTCCAAATCTGTAGGTATCACCTGTTCTTTTTTAGGTATACATTTTAAAACTGAAATTAAAAACAATTTTAATCCATTTTAATAAATAATTTTAAGTATTCACGAGATAAAACTATAAAGACATTTATAAAAATAAAATGAATTTTCCTTGTTAAGAATTTTATAGACAGAACATCACCAAACACTAGTGACTAAGAAAGAACAATTTTTACTTTGGGTTAAAAAAAAAAAAATAAAATGACTTGCAGTTTTGAAAATGTATAAATCTTAAAACTGAGATTAAAACTTACTTTATTTTTAATATCTAATTTTAGGTGTATTTGCTAGACAGAAACAATTTTTATTCATAGAAAACAGTTTTACACTAGAGACTTGCATATGTGGAAATATACACATTTTAAAAGTGAAATTAAGAACTATTTTAATTATTATTAATATCTAATTTAGGTGCATTCCCTAGATAAAAACAAATTTAATTATAAAAAATCTTCATTCATTTTTCTTGTTTACAACTTTATTTTGTGATTGATAGACTGGCACACCAGAAAACAATTACCCTTCATAAAATCTAACATTAAGATGAAACTGGCAACTATTCTTTTCTTGATTATGCTGTTAACTTAATTTTACCAAAAAAACTATGTTTGAAAACTGAAACAAATAGATTTCAGGCATCATGTATTTCACTTTTTTTTTTTTTTTCCTTTCTATTTGAAAACATTCTGATATGATAGATTTCTAAGTGTCATATCTGTCACATTTACGTTTTTTCTTAGTGTTCATTTCTTTTGTAAACAAATAGATTTCACATCCATTTCCTAAAACTAGTCAATTAAATGTTTTTATTATATTTTTGTTCAATCTTTTCCTCTTAGAATGGTATAAATATTGATAAAATTTAATTTATTAAAATCTAAGTCTTTTTCAGTAGTGTTTCTTTGGATATGGTCACTCAGAAGTGATAGCACTAAACCAAATAATTTGTTTTTCAGTTAAACAAGCTATCTCTTTTTCAGTTGTTTGAATTTTGAAATGGCTCAACTAAAGTTTCTATCTCCAAGTTTTCCATTCCTTTAGGGTGGGTATCATATAGTGAAATTTCATGAAAATTTGGGATGACCATGAGAATTTTTGGTTGAGTTGACATTGAATGAGCTATATATATATGTATACACACACACATATATATATATATATAATAGCCTGGATGCTTATCTGCGACCATTGCTTTCATGCCATCTTTATATGACAATCATCAGGCAGAAAAAGATTTTGGAGAAATGGAAGGGGTCTCGAAAAAAATGCAGTCAAAAGAATGTTTACATTAGGATTGTGTATAACTCTTTAGTCTGTGTGTGTGTGTGTGTGTGTGTGTGTGTGTGTGTGTGTGTGTGGATTATATTTGCATATTGCTGTGTGTGATTATACAAGCACCACATGGTATATTTAAGGTAGTCTCATGAATATATGTGTAGCAATGTGTAGAAGAAGGTAGCGGAAGTTGAGACAGTTGGGGATTTGGCCGACTAAAAAAATTTTTATTGTGTATAGTGATGATTTTAACTAAGAGAGAAATTCATCATCATCATTGCATTATGAAGAAAATGAATTTTTTATTTGACATGTAAGTATAATAGACAAAATGGATGCTGGATTTAAAACGTGTGAGAGAGATAATCATTGTTTTCAAAGTTACAATACTATCTGGACTCAAGACAGCTTGATTTCTCCATTGCATCAAGTCATTTTTTAAACAAATCTTAAACTTTTTTATCACTGGAAATCTGTCTTGAGCACAATTTTTCAATTGAATATTAAAAAACATTATAAATTTCACAAGGCAAAAAAGAGGATTTTTTTTCCTCAAGAGAAAATGAAATTCCCAGTTAATTTTAGATACAAAATATTGCCCATTAATGTTGAAGATATTTTACATAACTGGACTAGACGAAGGGAAGAAACTTACGTGTGGAACTGATGAAACTGAATGATGGTCTTTAATCGACACCTGAGAGCCTCTTCACTAGCTGCTGTACTTACAGCTTTTCGATCTAAAATAGGAAATTGACAGCCATTTTTAAAAAAAAAAATTATCAAAATATTCAGTAACAAATATTTTGATTAAATCTGAACATTGTCTATTTTTCTTTTAAACCTATAGACCAAATGAATAAAAACATTTAAAGCTCTAATTTCAGAAAATATTAACTGTCAGTGGGGAAAAAAAAATAAGTGTAATTTCAGTTTTTCATAATTTAAAATAGCTTCTCTTTTTTCTTTTTAACCATATCAGATTGTTAGATATACCCAAATTTAGAATGAAAAGAAAATATTCAAAAAATTCATGTTTAATTAGAATTTATTCATTAACATAACTTCCATCATTATTAATAGTCTTTCTAATCATTCACAAGCATTACAATGCCATTTTTGTAAAAGTCTTGATTTGTAGAAAGAAATGTAGAGGGTAATATCTACATCTGTTTTTTGTTCTTTTTTAATCTAATCCATGAAGATGATTATGTTCCATAAACTCCTGAAGAGATGGTAATCGATTGAAGCAAGATTCAACAAATAATGATGGCAGCAGTTAAATGCTCCAACTGCTGACAATAAATGTCTTGTAATCATTAGTGACTAGTAGTACACACGCTAACAAATATTTACTAAAACCTTCCTTGTAAGGAGGTTCATGTTCAATTTTGATTTAGTCTGTTCACCTCCATTAAGAAATTGCTTGCATTACTTTATATTCCAATAAAATATGCTTTTTTAATTCATAATGCCTCTTAAACTTAAGTTACAAACTTTGAAATCATCTTCATCAGTTTCTTTCTATTTAAAATAACTATCCCATAAACTGAATATTTCAAGTTCATTGTGTAGTATTATGACCTTTTCTAAAATCATAAATCTCTACATGTCTTATGTATTCTGTAGGCATGGCCATCTTTAAAAAAGTCAAGTTAGTAACTAAATTGGATCACACTATGAACAGGAATTAGTATATATAGAATATCACTTAGACATTCTAGAATAAAGAAAAAATATTCAATCTATTGTTATTAGATTTTGAACATCATGGAATGATCTGACAATGTTATAACAGAATTCTTAAAGAAAAAAAAACCCCTCTTAACTGCAACAAAGTCTACCTTTGAAAATATAAGGGTTAATTAGGATATTAACAATAAAGAAGAGAAGAATGCTTTACCTAGTGACGGAGTTGGTTGAAGTTGAGAAGATTCCTTTCTATTTCTTCGTCTCTGCTTCTCATCTTCCCAAAGAGCAACCAATCCTGGATTAGTTCCCAAATTAGCTGCTAATAGAAGAATAAAAGATAAAGCAACCTGCTATCATCCACCAACAGAAAACACTCACACTTGTCATTTAATAGCAAAAATTTACTCTCATCTTAAAAGAAACTTATTACTAGAAAGTTATAACAACTGATAGCAATAATAATTTTATTTGGCAACAGCAAAGGAAATCTAATAAGAATAGTGAGCTTACAAAATCAGTTAGCAGCATATGCATTGTATTATACTCATAATGGTAAGAGCTCAACAGATTCTACAAATGAGGCAAAAAGAAAACCAAAGGAAAAAAAAATTGGTTAAGGTGGAGTGGGAGCAACATTCTCAAAATTAAGAGAAAAACTTTTTTGAATATCCTTTCTTGATTGAATTGGAGTATCTTCATGAATATAAACATTTTTATATTCTTTGGCCAATGAAAATGTGTATAATAAATCATGCAGGCATAATGAAAAGTTTGAAGACAGCCGTTTTAGATAGTTAATTCGCCTTTTAATTATCAATGAGTAGTTTCCCCTTGACAGGTGAAATTTTCATTTTAAGAAAAACTATTTTCATTTCATAGCTAGTATATTTGTCAGCATAAAAGAGATCCCTATCTATCTTTAAATAAATTGGGATATATAATATCTAATATATTATGGAGTTAGATCAGATAAAAGTACTGATAATCTTTGACATCTGGGTAAACATTAGCCTACTCAATTCCTTGATTTCTTTTAGCTACATTTTTCTGGGGAAAAAAAAAAAAAAAATGGAAGGTAATCTTATATGCTTATTTAGCACTTCTAAAAATCTGCTATACATTTATCGTAAGATTAAAAATATTTTCTCAAAGATTTGGAAGGAAGTGGCAAGAAACAAAGAGCAAATAAAAAACAAAAATGTGATTGGATTTATTTTCCCAAACTGGTGTAGGTAATCAAATACAAATAAGAAAAATAACAAGGATAGCAAAAAATAAAAATGATTTTTTCCTTTCCCTGTGACAAATGATAAGGCAGTAAACAAAATGACTTTGCTTTAGGTTTTAAATTTGGTTTGTTATCATGAAGATTCTTTAAATAATAATGAATGTACCCATAAGTAGCATTATGTAAGAGGATAAAATACATACTGGATTTTTGGTTACAAAAAATGGGGGTTTCATTATTAGTAAGATCACTTTGTGCTCAATAGGATATTTAATTACTGAAACTAATACTTTCTATTCAATGTTAATATGCAAATAAAATTAGCACCAACAACTAAATCATTTTTATAAGACTGACAGAATTTCACTTGAAAATCTATTAGCCAATTTTAATAGCATCATTCATCTTAGATTACTCACAGTTAACTGTTTTTCTGTTAAGAATGTCAGCAGCCACAACATCCACTTCTAATTCACATGTACTCTGTCTGTGTATACTGTTGGCCAGCAACAGGTCTCTGAAAGAGAAATCAAATACAACAGAATCAATATTGGAAATCCCAAAATACAAGCACATATTTCAAATTATCAACTTGGACAAAACTAAGCACCACTAACAATATTCATAAGGAATAATACATAGTGTGCTCATTTGTAGTAATATCTTCAATGAATTGAGAGGGAGAGAGAGAGAAAGGAAACATTTCAACAATTATTTATTTCTTACTTCTTGATCTATTCAAGGGAAAAAAAGAAAAAAAGTGCCATGAATGAAGAACCAAGATATTTACTTACTCAGGAATCATGCTAACATCCCATTTACAATTGCGTATATCATTATCTAGCCATGACTGAGAAAGGGTTACATTTTCTGAACTATTTTTGCCTCTGTAAGATGTTTGACTGCTTTCATTGTTTTCTTGAACCTTAAAATTGATATTATCTGCAACATGAAGAAAAGAACTATAATGCTATAAGCAAAAAAATAAATTGTATATGAAGATTACAAAACAATATCCCTTTTTCTAAGACTATAGATTCCTTTGAATCTTTATAAAACTAATAACAGCTGATATACTATCCTCATAATAATCCTATCATATTCAGCAATATTTTAGTTTTACATGTTCTAAAAAGGGTAACTTCAGTTTTTTTGTTTTTTTAATTACCTTTTCACCAACTGTATACATTCTAAACATGTAATTGTCGACATATAAAAGTCAATATAGCAAATCTTTTTCTCACTACAATAATAATTTTCATCAAATCTTTAATTCATAACTCCAGCAAAAAATAATTCTTCACTTAAAAAAATCAATAAATTAGTTTTCACAATTATTTCAAAGCTACTAAAATATTATCATTTATAACTTTTTTTGTTTGTTCTTTTACTCCTTCTTTGATTGTTAGTGTATCTCATTATTCCATGAGTGACAACTGTTGATTAATCAATAAAGCCTTATACTATACAATTTCTGCCTTTTTCAAATGGACTAAATGTGCCAAGAACATTTACAATAAAACTAAAATAAACGATTCTGCCAAATAATATCCAACACATACAAGAGAACAGACCAAAATATAGCTTTTATGGAATATGAAGAGACAAATTGAAAGAAATTGTCAAAGGAAATAAAAATATACTGACCATCTGGCTTACACCGGCGAAACTTTGCATGACTGACACTTAGCAGATTCATTCCATACAAGTTATAATCAATGAACATCTGAAAATGACAGAGACAGTTTTAGCAACAAAGAAAATCAGTTACAAATAAATCACAATCTTTTTCTTATTTCAGACAAATAATTAACCTTGATCAAATATAATTTACTGGTTTGTATAAAAATATATACATATATATCCAACAATTTGATTTCTTAAACTTAGGGGGGAAAAAATGACGTGTTTTGTTTTATTTTTTTTGCAAATCTTGAGAACCAAGGGATTAAAAAAAAAAATTTAAATATTCTTGCTGAATTCAGATATACAAGACATTCAATAAATAAGGTAAATTTTGGCAAAAGAATTGACAATAGGGTGCACTGTTTTTAATTGCACTTTTTTCTTTTTAGAAAATTAATGGTAATGATCTTTTCATATTCCAGACTGACAGCAGTGCCTGGAACTTTTTCTTTATCAATAAGTCAATTTGTTTCCACTCCATGGACTGTCATTTCAATTAGGACTTATAGTGGCAAATCCATGTTTAGCTCATTTTTACAATTTAAAAAAAAATGCTCCTTTGTACACATCACATATTCTTCTGGAAATTTCAAATGGTTTGCATTTCTCAGCTACCAAAAATTAAATGACAGACCACTATTCAAGTCTGGAACACTGATTTGCAGCCATTTTGAATAGCCTCAAAACAAATATTTTTACAAGATTAAAATGATTTTCGCGATAACCAATTCCAAGCAATGCAAAGTTTTAATTCATAGAAAAAAAATCTAATTTGACTTTTTGATTTTAAATTCCATCTATTCATTGAATGACAAAGTAATATTAATCTAACATTGAGACAAGAATCATTTAGCCTGCATAAAAAATCATTTGGCCCTATTGCAACACTTAAAAACCTTGCTTGGCATATTTCACGAGCATTAAAAAGTATGGGATCATATATATATATATATATATATATATATATCTCAAAGTACTTTGGATTTCATTGTATAAGCCTATGAGGCATCTGTTAAGTCTTATTTCCTTTCCAGTGTGCAAAGATGCTCATGCAGCAAGTTTTCTCTCTCTATGACAGCAAAATTGTCAAAGAGAAGTCCAAGGGACAGCTTAACACTAGTGTCATTGAAGGATTTGCCAGAATAATGTTGAAATCACCAATGGATTGTTCTAAGGATTCCACCTCTGGATGTGTTCTCATTATTTATTCACAAAACCTTTTCTTTAAGTGGGTACAGCCACAAAGCAGTAATGGTTTGAATTCAGAGTTGTGTTCTAGCCAGATTACCAATCCAATTTATATCTTCCTCAATGTACATTAGAGCTAAAATAATACAAATTAACTCAACCAGATATGAACTTGTCTCGCAAATTTCATTTTCTACACTGTCAAGAATTAGACAAAAAATGCATCTATTCCATAAAACCAGGAAAATAGTTATCTGCTTATTTTCTTTTCTTGTTTTATAAACAAAGAAAAACAATAAAATAACAGTAAAAGTAAAGTTGGCGACCGTAGTCAAGGGCGACCAGAAGGCTCCCTTTTCAATAGCTGTAGGGGAGGGCGCTACTCCTTTCCCTGGATTGCTCCACTTTACCTGCGATGTGTACCTTATATTGCCGAGTGTTAAGCAAGGAGATATCAAGTACCATCTTTAAAGTCTTTGGTATGACACAACCTGGGATTGAACCCAGGTCTCCTGGACCATTGGCAAACACTTTAACCACTAAGCCAATGAGCAGGTTAAAATTTGAAATTTCATTTTAACTTTGTTTCATCTTTCCCTTTTGACGGTCAAGTTTATTATTATTAAAGTCAGAGATGGATCATTCACAATTTATAAACATAAATGAGCCATCATCAGGTATTGTTATAAAGACCTTCATGATTAATATATTACTTTTTATTTTTTATTATTTTATATTTTCCTTTGTATAAGAGCCCATTATTCTTTAACACATCCCCTTCAAAATTGACAACAAATTGACTACAAAGTAACCTTGGGTTCAATGCTACACAGACCATTTGTTGAATTTAATTCTATTGTTTTGCAGAAAATGTTTATCTATAACTGTCACTCATAATCACCCAGGTGAAAGCAGGTCACATAACATTTACTAAGACAATATGAAAATGAATATGAAAATAAGTTCTGACTAGTCGTAAAGTTTGTTTTTTTATTACCCATTCTAAACTTGCTTCAATATTTGTCACAGTTTCAGGGGGAGGGGGGGATCATTCACTTTCGCAATCTAAACTTTTTCTCAAGATCTAACAAGTTGTGATTGTTTGAGGTGGAGGAGAGTGTGTGCAAAGAGAAAATGACAAACCTGTAGCAGATATGGGATATGTGCTTCATGAGGCTGGAAGACTTTATTAAATACTGCTCCTCCTAACAACAAGTCAGCAACTCTACAAAAGAAAAAATGTTTAGTCTTATAACTAATAAATAACATTGTTTTATACCTAATTAATAATTAAAGATGAAATATAATTTAGATGAAAAGGAGATAAATGATTAATCCATAAATATTATTAGAAGTTCATTACAAAGAATCAACACTAGTTGAACATAAAGCCAAATCAAAAAGTTATAATTGACTATGTGTGTGTGTATGTGTATGGTTGGGGGCCAACACCACCATTTTAAAAACTAAAAGTTCCATATCCATAATCAGTAAGTGTTAATTTGTCTATCCTATATGGATGGCCAAACAGGTTTATATAGACCAACTAAATTTGGTATACATACTAGACCCAGAGGTTTTAACACAAAAAATAGAATAAAACCTTTTTACATCTCATGGGTAAAGTTAGCACCCATCCCTTCATCTAGAGGGAGTCTCTAACAATAAGCAATTATTAGTAGGAAGCCATGTTGCTGCAAAACATAACTATCATACAGAATGTTTTAATTTTCAAACTTCAAAAAGAAAAATAACTGTCTTTCTAACATAATTACACTTATTTAAACATTACAGATTAAGCTTAGAGGTAGTTTTTCACATTGGAAATGTAAAATAATTACATAGTCTGTTCTAACTAAGCAACATAATTCATACAAAAATCTCTAAAAACTAAGAGTCAAACTAAAATCAATTTTTACCACTAGTTGACCACTCTGAGGTAAAGTTTTGGATTTTAACCCTGCCTCAAGTTTCACACAGATTTTTTCAGGCTTAAAAGGTCAACTTATACGCTGCAATTTACAGTAATTGATAAGTTTCTTTTTTACTATGAGGATTTATCAGTTATAGTAAAGAACAGCTAAAATGAACAAAGAATTGCAACACAAAGAAGTTAATTATCTATCTTATTAACAAATTTATGGATAGGATTTGGAATGAAATCCAACCATATATGAAAAAGTATTGAAAATCAGATTGACAGTTTTTGCTATAGAAATAGCATCATCAGAATGAATTTATTTGTTTGACAGAAAATGAAATATAAATGTAACGAGAGAGAATCAGGTTTTTTTTTAATTCAAATATATACTGTATTGATTAGATTTAATCATTTGTTTTTTTTTTATTTTATTTTTTAATGTCTTAATATTTTAAATTTTTTCAGTATTAAATTTCAAGTCAGCTTTCTATGATATGTTATAAAAACAGTCATAAATTGATAGTGCATATACACAAATTGGAGCACTCTTTATCCAGGATCACTGCAGTGAATTATTTTTTATTTTTATTAAATCAAACATTTCTTAAACCAAAGTTATAGTCACAGGTGTTTCATTGGTATACAATAGCATTAAGTATGTTCTTTCAATAATGATTAACTGAGTTTTCTTAAAAACTCAAAGAATATGGGATATTAAAAGACAATAAAAAAAGAAAATTTTAAAAAATAATAAAATCTAAACAGTTGTGTGTGTGTGTGTGTAGAGCAAGAGCTTTGCTCTACTTTTAGATTTAAATTTCTGTGGAATAAAATTAATTCTAAAGCCACTAGTTCAATAGTCAATGATTCCCCATATTGTCTATATATATATATATATATATATATATATATATATATACACACACACACTCTAGATTTTTATTCACATTGACATAAATGTGTGCATATGCAAAATGTAGTAGAGAATGTATGTGTGCATTTTAAATGTTTGTTTAAAAGTGCAACTTGAAAACTGATAAATTTTAAATGAATTTAAAGTAATTTGTCAATCTATGATTGATAGATAAATGGAGCAAGAAACAAAAAGAGAAATAACTGAAAATTTTTCCTTTCATAAAATGGTTTCTAATAGATAATAAATGTCTTAAGTTTGCAGATTTAAAAAGTGAGATCAGCAAATGAACCGCATGAAAAAACAAAGACGAATTGTGAAAAGCATTTTGGCAAATGAAATACTGGACAAGCCCACATCAAGTAAATGTGGAGTAAATTCAGATTTGGAACAGCAGCTACTGCTGCTGCTGCTTTCTATCACACACATACAGAGAAGAATGTGTGTATGTGGTTGATATGGAAACAGTGGAGAAACAAGGCAAGTTGGCAGTAGAACTTGGCAAAGAGTTAAGAAAGTCGGAGAAAGAGGAAATGAAGAAAAAGTGGGTAAAATAAAGAGAGGGAAGCAGTAGTCAGAACATTAGGGTGAGGGTATTGATTTCTGGTAATTCCACAAGAATAACTGCTGCACAGCCAAGTAGTGTGCGTGTGTGTGTGTGTGTGTGTGTGTGTGTGTGTGTGCGCGCGCGTGCATGGCTATACAGGCTGTGTTGTATAAGATGGCAGGCATAGGAGGAGGGAGGGAGCAAAGTAAACTGAAAGAGAAAAGTGGGAGAAGGTGAAGTTAATGGAATGCAGTAGACATCATCATCATCAATACCAGCCTCACCACTACCACTTCTCATGGCCATCAGGAATTTGCATACTGAGTAGAAGTAGGACCACATCCACCACATTCAGTGCAACATTAGCAGCTTCTAGCCTAGGCACACTTCCAGCCCTCATTGGTACATGCACATCTCTCTCTCTCTCTCTCTCTCTCTCGCACACACAAACAGCAGTTTTGAATTTTAAGACATGAACACTTTAGATATTCATATGATATCACAGATTTTACATATACAGTGAACATGGAGTCTTAATTGTAACCAATAAGCTTAAAATAAACCTGTATTTATGCTAGCATAATTGAAGAAACCTCTTGACTACACAGATAAACATGTCTTATCTTATCCACATACTAGCCATTTAAACATTTAAAAAAAAAAAAAAAAAAAAAAAAAAAAAAAAGGAAAAAAAAGTCACCTATATTTTCCACAATGGAGAAAAATTCTATCTTCTGCCAAATAACCATAACATGTACTACATATACACACACATATAAAACATATTTACATAATGAACTAATGATATTACTATTTTATGTTGCCTCACATATAAAAGTGGTGGTCCTGTATTATAACACACATGAAGACATGCATATAAAATCAATGTTAATAATTTTTAAAAAATTGCAGCCTTCATTTTGCTTGCATGACAAGCAAACACATTTGTTGTTATTAAACATATCTATATAGAAAATAAGTATCAAAATTAATTAATGCTAAAGTAGTTATATTTCCAATTCACAAAAGTATTCAGTTTTGTTATTCCTTCAGTAATAATCATGAGAAGGAACTGACACATTAAATTGCACTAAATGTACCTATAGAAGGTTATTCTCATTTCTAATTGCAGAAGCACAGAAAAAGTTTGAATAATGAATTAAGGTATTCTTATCTCTATGGCTTCTGAATTGGGAACAGAAATCCCTACAACCTTGATTACTACACTTAAGGGATTTGCTAAAAATAAATAAATATAGTGACAAATTTTTTGTTGAAAAGCTGAGGAATTTAGGGGTTTACATAAACTTTATATACGTAAAAACATTACTTCAAGTTTTACATATATATTGAAACATTAGAAGAGGAGTAATTACCAAAATTAGGAATATACAATTGCTTTATACCTATTCTATTGGACAGAAAATGTTGTGGTCAATCAGATTTTTAAAAAGGCTAACCTACATTCTTATAACCATTAAAAGTTGATGAATGGGTTTCAAAGCATCAAAAAGAGAAAAAAAAAAAGAAAAAAAAAAAATTTTTATGCTTGTAAAATCCGCACCAACATTCAATTTCTAATTTAGTAAAAAAGAATCATTTTCACTATACTTAATTCTCTTTACTATCTATAAAAGTTTCATGATCAAGATTGATCTTTCTACAAGTACCTTTAGGCCTATAATTATTGAAAACACACATGGCATAGCAGTTATCATCATAGGAAATGAACTTGCAAGTCAAGTTCAGAGAGAATCCCTATAGTATAGTGGTTAACATGCTGGACTGTAACATCGTAGTAACTAAGGTTTGAACTCCAGTTGAGCTATTACATTCACTTCTGAACTAATACTCTTGGGAAAGATATGGATGCCCTTATCTCTCCAGCTCTGGATTAAATAATAATACTACTACTACTGCTGCTCTTCAACAAGGATGGCTTTGACAATAGATAACCCACAAAGGTTGATATGCCATGAAACCAAACCAAACCAAGTTCAAATCTTGGATGAGGCTATTTTTATTTCACTTTATAAAATTATTTTTGGGAAAGACATGTATCTATCTCTGCTCTCAGCTTTGAGCAAAATAATAAGGAAGACTGCTCTCTAGTTTAGATATGGTGACCAGTCTGAGAGATGAAAAAACTAATTTCAAAACCACCTAAGAGAGTCTGGAACCGTGTTCAATGTCATTCTGGCAACTCTTGTGGTGACATCAATCCTAGTTGTATAACACCTTGCCCTTCAGAAGACTTACAGCATGGGCAACTGCTACCTTTCCCTACAACTTTGCCCAAGCCTGTGATCAAAATGTATATCTATAGTCTCACGAGACTGAGAAATGTCATAAAAAATTGAAAAACAGAGACACTTCTTTTATGCTATTCACCTTTTAACAAGAATAATCACTAAGAAACAAAAGGTCCTTTTCTGAATTTCCTAGCAACCCAAATGCCTCATTTTTGGTTTTGAAAAATCACAACACATTCTGATCTATCAAAATATTTTAAGTACTTATAATTGCATTAAAATAAAATTCTTAAAATTTGCTTGGCTTATCTTTTCATTAAAAGAGTCTTTCAGGAAAGAGGGCAGAATTAGTAACAAAAAAAAAATAGTGTAAATAACAGTTTAGAGTATTTATCAAAATAAACAAATTATAGGAATGAGAGGGGGGATATATTTTTTTTTAATTTTTAATATTTCCTTAAAAAAAAAAAAAAAAAAATTTAAATTAAAAAAAAACAAAAACAAAAACAAACCTTATATAAACTTGTGAATTTTTAAAGCTCTATCTTTATTTAGCTAAAAAGAAATATTGTGTAACTAAATCAATTAGTAAGAATTTTTTTAAAAACTATTAGATTATCAAAAGGACTTTTTAAGTTTATAATTTTCATTAGAATATATAAATTATATTTCAGTAGAAGATTACTAATAAAAACACCTAAATAAATGCAATTATCTTAAAGTATGAAGACGTTAGTAAAAACCCTATATTCAGCTAGTAAAAAAAAATCCTATATTTCCCTGCAATGTTTAGTGTAAACATGTCATTTATAAAGCTACTCTGTATTTTATATATATATATATATATATATATATATATATAAAAAACCAATCACCAAATATTTTCATTTTCTTAATCATAAAATTAACTCTTACAGAAAAAATATATTTACTTATATTTCTAACATTCATTTAATTTCTTTTTATTATCAGACTTATCCTATAAATATTAACTAAGTAAGATTTTTGTATATTTCATCAACAAGCAAAAAAATTTGATGAATTTTTTGTTGTTTACAAAAATGGTGGGGTTTAGAAAATAGATACAACTTTAATTTTGTATTCCCCCCTCCATATCAGACATATGTATCCACTGAATGAGTTTTTCTAAATATGAATAAAATCTTTTCTTTTTTTTCTTTTTTTTTTTTTTAAAATCACAATAATTAATCAGATATATAAACAAAAGCTGCATCAAATACTTGACTCTAATAAAGATTAGAAAAGGTATCCAAAGGGGGAAGATTCCTATCAGCAACCATAATTTCTACTCTTCAAAAGAGGATAGGCAAAAGAAGATGAATCCTTTAATTTTACAAAGTAAAAGTGATACACAAATATTAAACCAGCAACTTACATACAATAAAGACCTAAAATGAGGATTTGACACGCTTCAAATATTAAAAAGCCCAAGTATCTGCAAGGGTAGTTACATGATCAGATTTGATTAACCTATTTTGTTCTTGTCAAACATTTGAAACTTCTGATTTATTAATCCTTACATTGTGATTACTTTCAATAATAGAAAAAGTTCTATAGGATCATCTTCAGTTTCAAACAAAAGTTTAATGCTGATGAAAAGGCAGGTTACAAATCATATATAAATTCTTGCTTTTATGTGCTATTTAGATTTTCCTAGTTTTTAAATTATTCCATTAAACTCAATGTTTTTACTATATATCATCATGTCATGCTTCTAGCATGGATTTCCTTGACTCTACCTCACCACTATCATCCATCGCTTTCAGCAGGTCTTCTAGGCTACATCCTGTCTCTTCATAGAGCTGCTATAGATAAGTTCTAGCTGGTCATCCAACACTTGCTCATCATGTGAAGAGGTCTAAAGAACACGTTGCTTATGAGTTCGTTCTTACTTCTCCAGCAGTGTCCAGCATGTCTTGTTCATCTTACTTGGATGGTTTTAGAGATGGGAGGGAGGTGGTCATATAGCTGCTCCTTTGTTGAATGTTGCTTTCAGAATTTGTTTAATACAGCTCGCAACATTCTTGTGCAATTTCTGTCAAGATTTTTCTCTATATGCTTTGTCCATGTGGTGCATCCATATAGTAGTTTGGACACAACTGCTGCCAGGGAAAAAAAATTGTGTTTTATTTTATGAGAGAGGTCTGACCTCCATATAGTAGCATGGATACAACTGCTGCCTGGGGAAAAAAAAAATAGTGTTTTATTTAATCAGACAGGTCTGACCACCTATCAATGGCTGTCCATGTCTTCGCTAGATGCATATTGATGTCATTTTCGGCAGATGAGACACAGCTTCTGAGGTAGGCAAACTTGTCCACTAATTTCAGAGACCCACCTTTTAGTGTGGAGATGCCTTCTTGATTAAACCACATGTATCCCATTTTGTCTGTACTGACATGGAGACCTATGCCACCTGCTGCCTTCTCAAGACTCTGCAGCTAAGATTCAGCCTGGACGAGTATATTTGCTAGAAGCCCTATATCATCAGTGTAGTCCACATCCGTAATTGTTTGTGCAGGGTATTCAAAATATATATGTAGCAAGGTTTCAAAAATGTTACAAAATTAAAATAAATCAATTGCTCTACCAGATGAAATAAGTGTTTCTAGTCTTTAAAAGCTAACTTTGGAATTCTAACAATTGGAAGGAGGCATTTTTATTAAGTATATCTACCACAATAATATAAACTTCAAATAGGAATGTGTTGCCTTCACTAAATTATATATTTAGATACCTATGCAGAAAAACAAAGTCAGTGATGAAACATCCAGCTAAAAAAATTTTTCAGGGTTTTTTTTTTTTGGCTTTTTTCACGATTCAACAACTTGAGAAACTCTTTGACAAATACATTTTTTTTTTCCTGTAGAGATGTGATAATATTCAAGAAGAAAAAAATTCATCCAATTTTTTTTTTTACATGAAAGTATGTGTGAAAGGTAATGCCAAACTTCATGTCTTTCTCACACACCTACTTTATTAGCAAATACAAATTACTTCGTTTTATCAATAGTATAAAAGTTGTAACCAACCAAATAGCTAGGCAATCTCAAATTTAAATACAATCTATTTTTATACAAAATGTACATGGAAAAATCAAGTACCAAGGAAAAATGCACAAGAATTTTATTCCACTTGAGAAGAAAAGAAATAAAATTCAATATAATATAATTTTCCTTTTTTTTTTTTTTTGTTACATCTTTTTGACTCAGATCTTTCTAAAAGTATTTCATAACCGTTAATATAGATAAAAAGATTAAAAAAAAAAAAAATTTTGAACTCAAAGAAAAACAATATCTATAATTACTATTTCTAATTTGATTTTTACTTATATATTTATATTTAAACAGGATATTCAAATATAGTAATACTTTTTTTATTCATGCAAACAAGCAACAATCTTTCCAAAATTTAAACTTAGAATATTAAAAAACATCAAGTTTACCTCAAAATAAATTTGGAAATTTAAAACAGCCTTCAGCTTGGTGTCAATTCACTCACAGACCAGTTCCTACGATTTCAATATCTCTATACGTATGACTTTAAGAATGTCCCTAATTTTTTTCTTCCTTAAACTATTTGATCAGATATTTTCTCACTGCACCCTGAATTAAGCAATCACTTATTATGAAGCTGTTGATTTTTGAATAATAAAAATTTTTAGAAAAGTAGAATGCAGAAAACTACATAATAAAACAATCATACGTTAAGTGTTCATATATAGTTTTTATGAATATACTTTAATAGAATGCTGTCATAAAAACTATCCAGAAATAAGCTACACAATTCTTTAAATCTTTAATAAAAAAGAAAAATAATAAAAATAAAAAAGTTTTTCTTGACAAAGAATTTCAACATATTCATTTTGTATATCAAAATAAATAATTTGACTAATTAATTCAGATTGCACAAATAAATTGAATAAAAAGTGCCTCAAGTTTTTAAGACATTTCTCTGAGCTAAAGTTTCCAAGTATTCAACTGTTTAAAATTGTCTCTCATCCCCACATCAATTTGTGGATTTTGCTTTCTTCAATGTCAAACAGTTGAGATTTTATTTAAATAGATTAAATCACTTGCAAAAATGTGTTATAGACAAATACTTTTTCTTAAATCTTTATCATTATAATAAAACAACACATGCATTTAGTAAAAATAATATAATTAATTGCACCTAAACCAAACATCTTACAATAAGATATACAATTTTAAGTTGAAAATCAAAACAATTTTCATTTAAAATTTTATTTTAAAATAGTTATAAACAGTATTTTACATAAAATGAAAGTTCCTGCCATTTTCAAGGAAGATGTGAAAGACCAATGAATACTTTAGAAAAGTCCTTTTTTTTTCATTTCAAAGTACAAACCATAATTATCTTCATGGTAAATTTGAGTGTATTTTGTATCATATAAGTAACTATTTTGATGACTATTAATAATTTTAACTAATATTATCCTTCATCTTCCTAATCACTTTTCATCACAACTCATTCAAGTTTATACTTCTGCAACATCATCAGAAACAAGAATAAAGAATAAGATCCTGATAAAAACTTGTATCCTTTTCTGCCACAAGGAAGCCTGGTTCTACATACCAGCTACTATATCAACTCAGCTACACAAGCATGGATATTTACAATGAAGTCCTGAATAACACCTATAAAGTCATTCAATACTGCCGTCTCAAACTGGCCTGCACCATATTTGCTGGCATTGGAATCTGTTTTGGACTTCTTTTTTCCATATAAATAGTGATAAGAATATTTATTTTTTGGTGAAACTGTCTATCATAATAATTAATTTTTAATAAAATAAATAATAATGATAATAATAACAGAATTTAAGTCCCAATAGACCTTTTAATACATAATACATAATTTTTTTTGTTTTTTCTTTTTTTGGGTGGAGGGGTGTGCATATATATATTGAAAACATGGTTTTGAAAATTGTATTTGCACTCATTATCAGTAAATTCAAAATTCGTAATAATTCTTAATTAGAAAAAGAGGTTATCTCCCTTGGTTATAATTTTTAACCTAACTTACAAAAAACAGTAACAATTAACTAGAAAAATATAAATAAATTCAATAAATTAAGCTGAAATAAAAAGGAACTTAATAAAAAGGAAAATAAAACGTTCACTGTCACTATCACCAAAAGAATAAAAATCTTGTTATACTATTTTGAGAAAGTTGAACGGAAGCATCAACCAAATTTCTTTAAAATATATAAGTAAAAATGTAATAAAATTTGTGTTAAGAAATTAGAATACTTGCTTTTTGATCACGTTTGGATTGTAAAAGTAAATCTTCAAGAATGGCTCTTCTTTCTGGTGGTAGCCATACATTGATCTGAAAAAAAATTATTAAGATTGTGCAGAAAATTTAAGATTCCAATAGTAATAATAAAATTTACAAAAGCACCTTTAAGTAGATATTCTATATTCAAATGTGTAAATTTAGAATTGGTTTGAGGTCTAAAGCTTTTTCTCTCTATCTTTACAACATCAATAGTATGGCTGGTTTTTATTCTATAGTGAAACAAAAAATATTAACTACAAAGCAAGAAAATTTCTTTATACAAATTCAAAGTGAACCTGAAAAATATCTTTGAATCTAAATTAAGTCTATTCTCAAAGTTTATTTTAATCTAAAACTAAATAGCAGCATCAAAGATGACATAATGGGTTTATGATTCTTTTCACATAAAAAAAATGTTATTTTTGTTGAACAGAAAAAGTATTTCAGAGGCAAGTAAAACATGCACATATGTTGTGAGTGTGTGCGTGCATGCGTGTGTATGTGTGTTACAGACAAGGTATTTATCTCTTATTAACAGTAGGTTAGGACACAATTACCATTATAACTTTTGGTGATCTTAAAGTTATCTATGAAATTAAGAGGAATATTCTAAAGCTTCAGTTTTAATCCAGTGTCAAGAACACCAAACACTATAATGGTAGTTTTTTTCCCTATCTACTGTTAATTTGAGATAAATACTTCGTTTAACATTTTATAATATGGAAATGAAAAGAAAGACAATTGATGATAAATTCTGACGCAATCATATGAAAGCCATCTGAACAGAAGGAAAGATTATAAGACAAAAACAAATTAATAATTTTCAAAAAATTTTTAAGTAAATATAGATAAAAATGTGAAAATATTTCTTAATTATGATGCTAAAAAGAATGTATATATTTAAGCTCATGATTTAATAGATGAAAATAACTAAAAGTACCTTTGCAAACAATCTTCCACTTTTAAAATGTCATTCACAAGCTTAAAGTCCTTTCACTGACTAATAGTAATTTGAAAAAAAAAATTCGGGACATTGGCCCAGCGGTTAGAGTGTTCGCCAATGGCCCGGGAGACCTGGGTTCAATCCCAGGTCGAGTCATACCAAAGACTTTAAAAATGGTACTTGATACCACCTTGCTTAACACTCAGCATTATAAGGTACGGTTCAAGGGTAAAGTGGAGCAATCCTGGGAATGGAGTAGCGCCCTCCCCTACACCTTGGTGTAGTAGCTATCGAAAAGGGAGCCTTCGAGTCACCCTCGACTATGGTCGCTAACTTTACTTACTTACTATTTAAAAACAATACAGAGATTTTAAAGAAAAAAAATCATGATACAAGCTGTATCTTATGAGACCAACAATTTTCAGGTATTCTTTATTACTTACTATCAAGATTACCAATAATTTTAACATCAATGTCTCAACCACAACATTTATGATATTACCAGACTATACTTGTTTTGGAGACAACAAAAGGTAATAATATTGAGTCATTAAATATATAACTATTCTTAATATCAAGGTAACAAAATCATAAGAGAGACTGAATAGGCTTTTTATGTTGATGTAGAATCTAGTTAAAAATGTTTGTGCAAAGGAAAGATTATCTTCCTTATACCACATAAAAAGTATGCATAGAAATAAGCCTAGCTTCAAGACTCCTCAATATAGATTCTCCAAGATGTAAGCAACCTCAGTTAAATTTCCACCAAGTTCATATCATGCCACATGAATTACTTTTGGTTAATATATCAATATTTGCATAGATAAATAAAACCAAGTATTTTTTGTTAGGAAAGTTTTGACACCAAAAATAAAATAATTATTTTCTTTTTATCAACCTAATAAGACCCAAAAATCTTCAACTAACAAGGATATTAATATAATAAAGATAAAATTAAGAGAGAAATAAGCAATAAGATTTTTTTAAATTAATCGGATAAATGAATTAATAGTTTCTTGAGATTACAACAAACATGACTATGGCTCTACATTGTAATTAGTAGAGCACATAAGATTAGACTAAGTGTTAAATAAACAAATATCTTATGACAATAAAATATAAAAGGTAAAATAGTGAAAACAAATAACCAACAAAAATTATGTATCATTAATATTTCAATTGAATTTGTTTGTCAAAGATGTTGCTATGTGCAAAAACTAATAGTGTTATTACTAAGAGTGTGATGCTGTCTGATAGAAGTATCATCCATCATTCAGAGAAAGAAAGAGAGGATAATCAATGGAATGACAGCAGCAGCAGCTACCATCCACAGACAGTGTGGAAGGTAAAAGTTGGGAAAGGAAGAGAAAGGGAAGAGGAGTAGTCATTTCTATGCAAGTCACATAGATGCACTTCACCTGGCCTCACTAAACACTGCTGCTGCTAACAGTAAAGTTGCAGGGAATTATAGCAGCTAGCTCCTTGTATGACTATGATGGCCACAAGCAGTATGTCAACAAGCAGACACAACATTATACACTAGTTTAGGAAATGGGGTGGACCAAAATACTACCAATACAAAGAAATCTGAAGAGGAAAATCAGAATGAGGACATCATAAGCAATAGAACTGTGGTGGTAAGAGGGTGGGTGGTGGTGGTGGTGGTGATGGTAATTATGTAGAGGCCAGACACCAGACCCACATCTAATATTGATTGGTAATTGGGCCATACTCTAGTGCTGACTACACATTACTAACACAGCAGAACAAGCAGTAATAGTAGAACAAAGAAAATCATTCTCCATAGCACTTAGTATAATTCATGTGACTCGCTTTTAAAGTGGTGACAAGAAAAATCATCTAAAAATACAAAGCAACAAACAGGACAAGATTAAAGATATAGTGAGCAAAAAGGACTCAAGGTAAGCATGTAGCAATCAAAGCAACTTGACAGTTCAAATGATTACTATTAGTAAGAGAATATAACTAATAAAAATATTTTAGAGTGAGGATAACAATTAGAAAATTAAATTATTGAAATTAAAGGGTTAGAAAAGAAAAAAAAAACAGCAAATGAATCAAACAGCTCAACTTACATGCCAGACACCAGGTTGATTTTGTAAACATGTTTGGTGTTTGCATTAGAATTGCCAGCAGCTATGTTAATGGCTTTATCCAAACTGACTGCAAATTGTTGCAGGTAAGTGTTCCATGGCTGAGTGCCATCATAGGGAACGTAGATGTAAGGAAACACTCCATGAACATGCATGCACGTCTTCTGGCCTGAAAAAGAAAAAGAAAAAAAGAAAACAAATTTAGATTTTCTTTTACTTACTGAAATTAGAAATATCAGCAAGTTCAGGTGTAGTACGCTTGTCCTCAAATGTTCATATTTCAATCAACAAATCTCCCATCAAGAATCTCTGACAAAGATTTTAGGTGAAATGATGCAAATTTAACTAGAAATAATATTTATCTTTTCTTGAATCAATCATTTTTAATTTGTATAAAGGATACAAATTAAATCTCAAAAATTCAATTTTCATGTGAAAATTTAGCAAGTACAAAACCTAAATTCTGTAAAAAAAATGAAATAATACAACTAACCAGATGCCTAAAAGTAAAATCAATCAAGGATATAAAAAGAATGAAACACCAAGAAACTTGCTGTTATGTGTTATTTTGTTAAACAGTAAATGACAAAGTTAATCTAATAAGGTCAGCATTAAGGGATTTTATTCCTTATTACCAATTCTTACTTTCTTCAATCTCATGAAACAGTCTACCTTAAATAAACAAAAAATGTCTTAAGTTTATTCTCCTACTGACAGCCCAATTTCTTGCATTGTTTCAAGGATTAAATGTTCAAAATTTAAAACCAAAGCAAAAAAAAAAAAAAAAAAAAAAAAAAAAAAAAAAATCACTTTTCTCTAAGCAGGTCATTTTGGGTAAATAAAATTAAAAAAACAAATACTATTAATTAATAACAATAATCCTAAATTTTCTTTCATTGCTGTGCACTGAATAAAAGAAATAAAATGTACAGAGAAGATTCTCTCATCTAAGGAAATGCCACTGCAGACAACCAATAACTCCTCCTCCTCCTCCTCACCACACACAACTGAGATGAATTCCATCTATTTGCTGCAACTGGACTGGAGTTTAATGAAGATCAAGTCATTTAATCATTATCAACCAACATCTACAGGTATAAGAAGGTGGTGATGTAGTTTCTAAGAAAGCACTAGGCAAGTGGACAACAGTTTCTCCTTCCTTCAAGTACAGAGGAGGTGTCAACAAAACCAGTAGTGAATACAAATAAAAATGACTGACCTGCAGGTGTAGCTCCAAAGATGCGAATGACAGGGACTTTGAGCTGGGATGATTGCAGGGCATCCAGACCAGAGATCGGATGAGAGACATAGTGATCAGCAGTAACGATACGAACTGAAAACATGATTCCAGCAGACAGGCTGCCAACTCTTTCTTTCACAACATCCTCCGTCTTCTTTTTCTTCTCCTCCTCCTCCTCCTCCTCCTCCCCCACCTATGTAAGAAAATAAACAAATACATAATATTGGAAAAAACATATTTCCCTTGGCATAAGAAGACTAAACAACACCAAATTGATATTGTGTGTTTATAAAATTCCTGAAAGAAAAAGCCTAATGGAAAATAATCAGATGTAAGTCAATGAATTGACAACACGTGCAACATGTGCAGATATACAACAACAGGAGCAGCAACAGCAGAAGCAAATTCAGATTATCAAACAGTGATACATCACCTAAAACTTTCATTGGTATTGGCAAAGCAACCAACTATTGCTCAGTGAAAACACACAGACCTACCTTACTTGGTTACTATAGAAACAACAAATTCACTTTGATGTGTCTATTTGCTATTCACTTTGAGATTTCTTGAAACACACTAAATATTGATTGTGTGTGACTGGCAGAAGTGGAGAGTGGCCCAATAGACATGACACAAGTAGTGTATTGATTACTTTAGTGGAGACACCTCCCACCCAGTAGGATTAGTGTGTACCCAACAAAAATGTACCATAGTGTAAAAAGGTAGCAGGTAAGAGAGGAAAAAGACTCTCCAAGATAAGGAAAAGACCACAGCTTCTGTGTGTTGGTTCCAACTTCCATCATCATTATCATCAGTGTCCCTTTTCTATCATCGATCCAAGGTAGCCAATCATCCAGAGAGCAAGGCCTAGCACTGACCTGATAGGTCAATGTGGACTGGCCAGTAGACAGTAGTGCAAGCTACCACAAACAAGAAAAGGGAAAAGGGTAGTAAGAAGGAGAAAGAGAAGCAAGTGGAGATGATGATGAAGTAGGGGGGTGAGGGTGTTGATGGTGCCAGAATATAATTAGAACTTCAGTGCTTGCCAAGGCAGACACTACACTCCAACTAAGACAGCTCCAGTTTGCTACAGGCTAGTTAGTGGTTCACTATTTGTCTTTTCTTTTCATTCCTCCTTGCCTGAATTCACTATTTCTCTTTGCCACTCAGCTTGGAGCAGTCTCCCCATACAGCCACCAAATGAGAGAAAGAAAGAGAAAAATACAAGTCAAAAATACAACTAACAGCATTTTTCTCCTTCTAGTAACAAAAAATACAAATAAGCAATGAAAAACCTTCAATTCAATAAAACAAGTAGTAAAATAATAATAGGAAATTTTTTTTTAAATAAATGAATAAATATGTGTGTGTGTGTGTGTGTGTGTGTGTGTGTGTGTGTGTGTGTGTGTGTGTGTGTGTTATTGTGTATGGCCAAAGTAGTAAATTAAACCATAGTTGGTTTCCTTTCCATGTAGAAGGTAGACATGATCATTACACACACAAGCAGAAGGTGTGTGTCCAAAATAGACTGCAAAGGAGAGGTATTCTTGAACAATAGATATTCTAAATGCTATATCTTTTTTTAATTATTCTACGATGAGATGGCTTGTGCTTAAACTATCCAACCTTAAGTTGGACTGGCATAACACCTGTGCTTTGTTTATATATGTAACTAAGTTTAATTATGTTAGGTTATAATTCTACATAAAGTGGAGAAAATATACACACACACACACACACACGTGAAACAATTATTCTTTTGCAAAATCTTGTAATTTTTTTTTAGGACTTGGAAAACCAATTAAGAATGCCAAAATTCTAGTTTTTACATGTCAATTTTCTTATTTGATACTGAATTTAGTAATATGAAAATATTACCTGCTTAAATTGTAATTAAAATATAAAAAAAAAAAAAAAAAAAAAGAATTTAGTTTCTATAGAATGTTTGGGACTGCCTTGAGTTTTTATTTGAATTTTGTTTGACATGGGACTAATTGTTTCAATTTGATTGCAAAATAGAAAATATCTAATAACGAAGCAAACTTAGATAAAACATGTGGATTATAATTATATCACATGAATACAAATTGAAACTTCTCTGAATTGATTCCAAAGAAATGATTTAGTATAATTCAAAATAGAAAAATGGATTATTGTTCTTTAATTTAAAATGATTCAAAATGATTGCTTGTAATTAATTCAACAAAAAGAATCTTAGATCTTTTTTATTCATCATAAATAAATTATGAATTCTTATAGACTATTTTTTTTCTAGAGATTAAATATTTTACTAACTTGAGCAAATAATTAAAATTATTCCTATTTATTTAAAACAAATTACTATGTTATATGCAAATTTCTTAATGTCCTAATTGATGTGTCATTCATGATGGATGAAGTGTTTATTGATTTGTAGATTCTAAGGCCTAGTTTCATTCAAACACCAGAGGGAGAAAGAGAAAATCATCAATTTACAATGTTAATTATAGAAATGATCATTTTTCAAATTAAACATCTTCAAAAATCAGATTTATTTGGTAGAATATATATATATATATATATATATCACACAAAGCCCTTTTTTTTCTCTGTATACCAAAATTGCAGGCACAAACCAGTGCCATGCATCACATCAAGCGAGTTTTATAACAAACAATCACACTTTATACTAATTTTGATGGTTGCAGTCAGTCTCAAGTGTCTTATTTTATATTTGCACACACAAAAGCTTTTTTTTTTTTTTTTTTTTTTAACATTAACTTTATTGAATATTTTCAGCTATATTTCAGACAATTTCATCCTCAAAGAAATTTTTCTTTCTTAGCTCAAGATGTTTGTAGCTTTCCAGGGAGATTTATCCCCCACCTCTCTCAGTAACTGGATCCTGTAAAGACTGGAATAAATAATCCAAAAGGACAATACTTGTTGAATACAGGAATGACTGAAAACTTCATCACAAAACTAACAATTTTTACCTGGTTTCTTGATGGAATATTATATTCATTCTTTTATCTAATTTTTGACACTTCATTGATGCCTACAATTGATTTAATTAGAAGCAGTAATTGAAGAAACTCTTTCAGTTCAACTTTATACACATCATCACATTTTTTTTTAAATAAGGCTTTGGTACAGCTAGTGGTGGTGGTAGTGATAATTGATTTCATTTGTCCTATAATTTTTTGCATTTCACATTATTATAGAGTATTTAATTTTCATCAATTGTCAAAATTGTTAAAATTCTTTTTAATTTCATTTTACTTAAGTAACAAATCAAATAATACAGGAAATAAGGTTTAGATAGATAGTTTTTCAACTTATAGGGCAAACATACAAAGTGACTAACAAAGTTATGATTTTTGACATTTGATTTTAATATTTTTAGTATATTAGCAACTTCTAGCATATAATGTTCATTACATTCAATGTCTATATCATTCAGCAAGAAATCACCAGCACAAAACATCACAAACCTTATTCACAGTACCTTCTCTATAAACTTCACACATCTTTTATTCAAGCTATATTTTTACCTCTTAAAGGACATAACATGTCAAAAATGTTGCTCATTTTCTTCCATCTTTAATATTAGAATTCATGACAAAATTATGCAGCTGGCAATATTTGAAAAATGCATACTGATATCACGGGTGTCAGAATACAATCAAAAACAATCTTTTTGAATGAAGTTAGTTAAAACCGATGTTATTTTAACAAAAGAACAAACTTTTTCACCAACCCATTATATTGAGCAACTTAAATGTGTCAAGCTAGTCTTCCTAGACAACTACTGATTACAAGGTGCCCCACTATACTGAACTGCTCTTACTTAATGTTTTTCTGATGTTCAGATCATGAGCAGTAGGGAATCACTTATTGTTGTAAATCATTTGCTTTTTCAGGTTTCATATAAAGATCTAAAAATATGAAATCCATCACACAACTAAATTATATAACCAACTAATACTTATTAAGAAAGAAAATTCACACTCACTCATCAACCAACTCCTATTTTAACTATTTCACTACCATAAATTCTAAGATAGTTCAAAACAAGTAGAAATAAACTTTAAAAAAACAAAAAGAAAAAGCCTTTCCTATTCTTTTGAAACTGCTCTGAGTGAAATTATCAATAAGACATGCCTAAGCTTTATTACTAAGTGAAAATTCAACCTGGATAGTCTGAAAAAACTATTTTATGTACAATAATTACTTTACAAGAGTAGACTGAAAAGTTCATATTATGACATATCTGCTATTGATGACTTTTATGACCAATGAGATCCAAACACTGCAGTACTGATGAAAGAAGTGTGTGAACCCCAAACAGGGAATATGTTGAAAAACAAACCTCATTTGGTCACATTCATTTAGAGCATCTTGGTCAGTCTGAACTTTTCAGCTGACCCTAATAGATATAACAACTATAATGATCAGAATATCCTTCAAACAAAAATATTAAATAGACAAATCATCTACAATGTGAATAAAAACTCAACTAATCATAATCTTCTACAACCTTCTTTAATTTATTTTCACTTCAAAATAAATGAAAAAGAAATACTTAGATTGTACAAGTCATGGCAAATATCACAACTAACAAAAACTGTCTATAAAGCCAACTGAATAAATTTTTTTTAACCTTGGATAAAGAACAACTAAACAATAATTCGCTCAAAAGACATTTGGGTCAAGTCAAGAACTACAAAACTAAATTATCTAAAAGAACTTGAAATTGAAAATTCAATCAACTTTAAAATTAATCTTCTACAAAAAATAAAAAAATCAAAAATTTCTGATTTTTAAAGATAGCGGAAAAACACCTATTTTTAAATCCTTCAAAACAATTCACAAGATCTAAGAAAATAGACAGTCTTTAGAGCAGAGTAAAAGGTTGGATTTCAATTTCTGTACATTTCTTTAAATACAAGCCGAACAGCAAAAGAGCATATCTGAAAACAGATAAAAACATTTATACTTCAAGCCAATCCAGTTTACTAAATAGAGAGGATAGATTTAATATTCAGTAATAGAGACCTACTTTTTAATCTCCTTATTACTACGTAATATGAACCAACTATTTAAAAAAAGAAAAAAAAAAACTTTCTTTCTCTTGGTGAAAGATGAATCAGAATTGTTGCTTTTTTTTTTTTTTTTTTCTTTTAACTAAACATAAAACTTAGTTTCTAATAATGATGGTTCTATGATCATAAATACTCAACCATATGCAACACAACACTTCTTATTAGTCAGTTTTTGTCTTAACCCTCCCTAGAAATATTCTTAAATATTCTCATGACAATCTCTAATTATTCAAACTTTTCACTATTAAATAATTAAAAAAAGTTATTTTTATATTTAGTCTAATAATAAATTTTTAAAAAGAGTACAAAATCAGTATTACTCTCAAAATGATTTTTTTTTCTTTTTACAGATGTTAAAAAGGGGGGGTGCAAAGTCTATTTTTCTGTAGTAACAAGACAACTAAAATATATAAAATTACAATTTCACATATTAAAATTCTGTGTGAAAAACCTTTGATGAATTTTTTCTTTTTTTAAATCAATTTTCTCAAGTAAAAATCATCAAAATTGCAACAGTAACATTTAGAAATTACAAAACATTCCTCAAAAATCCAATCAAACATTTTGTTGTTATTGCTTTTTATGTCATGTCTAAACATTTCATTACTCTTTCTTTCTTTACTACCAATCCTAGAAAGTAAAAAAAAAAAAAAAAAATGTGAGAACAGCCTGAACAGAAAACACACACAATCCAAGCTGAATATTTTTCGAGATGATGAATATCACTAGGGGCGAAATGAAGTTCTTTACCTACTTAGGGAGAAGATTAAACCTGAAGTAATATTAATACAAGTTCCCTCATTAGCCACACAAATTTCATAATTCTATTAAAAAACTCTAATTTTAAAGACCAAAGGATAAACAAAATAAAGAATTGAAAAAGAAGTCAGAACTTTTAAAAGTATTTTAATAAACATTATTAAATACTTTCATCAAAAGTAAAAGAATTAATAAGACATT
>CAUZXS010000276.1:2500-40435 GCA_963585895.1 Sepioteuthis lessoniana | reverse complement strand
GTGTAATCGTCTGCAATCTTGTTCTCTCAATCCTTTGAACATGTAGATATTTTCATAATGCTGCAACTACAATGTTTTCCTTTATGGAATGGCATATTACTAAGAAACAAGGTTAACATATTTTTTTGATTTAATTCTAAATAAGGCAGTATTTACTGTCATTCATACAAATATAAGTAAAAAGCTTAACCATAGAGGGAATTGTTAAATGATATGTAATGTACAATCCCAGAAGATAGTTGATATGTTGATGATGACTACTTTAAAAATGATGCTCATGATAGTGATTATCCTGGAAGAGTTCCCATTCAGCTGACTTGCAACATGAGTGGGGTCTGACTTAAATTTATATACTTGGCAGCCATGTAACTCTACTATTCAGACTGGCTTAACTGTTGTAGACACTGTAATTCCCACTGGGATATCTGCTCTCTCTCAGTTTCAGTATGTTACCATCAGTTCAACTGCTGCTGCACCATTCACACACAGAACTCTGAGTACTCATATATAGTGGGTAGGGCTTTTGATCCAAGAGAAAATTAGTTCCTGATTTAATCTGATGTATGTTAAAATAAATATTTCATTCCATATTTATTTTAGCTACCTGTACTTATTGTAAACATAATATTCGTGTACCTTAAACTTTCATTGTAGCTTAAATAATCATTCATGTGAAGGGGGTTTGTTTAGGATTTTTTTGCTTGATAGATTTCTTTAACTGAATAAATTTGAAGCTGGATATTTAAACAATCTTACATGCTTCACTTCACTTTTGCACGATGTTTGTTTGTTTTTACTTTTATGTAAAGTTGATGATAATTTAAACTTGTTAATATCAATAGGTAGGAACACATTTTTATTTTATGGTATAGGAACCTTTTTTATAAGTGTACGAATGTAGATGTTTCATGCCTCATTGTGACAGCGATACTTAACCATAAAATCTTATTTTTTTCTAGTAATCAAGGTCCTTTTTTTTTCTTCAATATATGTATATCTTTATACCTTAACTTTAGTTGAGGTACGATTCTAAGAACAAGTTTGAAGTAACCATTTAACTCTGAAAGAAATAAGTTTTTCTTAAAATCAATGATATTCAACAAGTACCTTCAGTTTTCATAACCAATATATGTGAACCAATATTTTTTTGCATTATCTGCTTGACATTCATTTACTTAACGCTGGCTGTGATAATTTTATCATTTCAAAATGGGGGGGAAAAAATCTCTCTTTCTTTGCAAAATGTTTTTCTTTCAAAAATGATCTTCAATATAGTCAAATATTTTGTTATAAATGTTGGTACATATATTTTTTTTTCTTTGCCATGGTCTTTTTGAAAAGTGTTTCTTGATTCAGTAGTTTACCTATGCTTGTTTGTTGTTGTTTTTTTTATCAGATTTACCCTATAAAGTTACTATGAAATAATCATCGATCATATTTGCATATAAAAATGTTGGATAGTCTTCTTTTTATTTTATTTTTTTAAATTTTTTTTTAGCTCTTAATTTTTAATACAATTAATCTTTAGTAAAGGCATGAACAGATATTAACTATACAAATGATTGACTAATATGGATTATATCATGAGATAAATCAATCATATAAAAATATGCCAAAAATTTAAATCATAAAGCATATATAATTTGAACCTGGGCAATATGCATATAAACAGTAGCTATTTCAAAATCTTAATTTTAGTTGATAGCATTTTGAAAAATAGGTATTTTCGATTGACTAATTTTTATAAATTACTTTAGTAATAGTTGTAATTTGAACTTGGGGATAATACCAATTTAGAATGAGTGGTACAGATTTTCTATCCGAAAATTGCAAATTGCTCCATTTGATATGTAACTGGTGAAATGATGATCTTAATTTCACTTGCAAATTGCACAGATTTTAGAGGTATAAAAAAATAAGTTGACCCCTTTAGACAGGTGGAACAACTGTATTTTGCATATCTGTATATATTAAACTTTGAAGGGATTAACAAGTAAGGAAGTGGAATGTACCTAGTGATTAATCAATCATCAGTATGTTTCCTCCTTGAAATTTGTAAATGAATGCATGTAAAATATTAAATTTGCTTGAAGTAATGTTGCTTAATACACTTGAAAAGATAGATATTTTGGTGATTTAGAGTCCCAACAAGTTAGAATGTTGTGAGAATTGGGTAGCAGTATTTGAAAGATCAAATTTTTTATCATATATTTCTGATACTAACTTTATTTATTAAAAAGAAATTAGTAGTAGTACCACAACCACTTTAAATTACTTGTTTCCTAGAATAGAGTTTAATGAGTAATATCAGTAATATCTTTTTGTGCATTCTAGAATTGATTCGGAAAGTAATTTCAGTAGTAATTTTGACAGCACCAAGGATGAAACTTTTGAGCCTTCAGTTGTATGCTTTAATCACTATAGTACTTTTAAGTGGTAGTGTAAATATTTGTTATATACTTTCAAAACCTTTTTTTAAAGAATGGCTTCTACATATAACTTTAGGTGTTCTGTTGCTTTGATTTAGTGATTATATTGGTCCCAATGTTTTAATGGTGAAATTGCCTCAAGTGTGATAGTAGTTTTGGGATTTGTCTTCTATTGACTAATTTCGTTTCTTATGATTAGTTTCCTCAATATTTTTCTTCATACTGTAGTTTTTGTGAAATATTTTTCTGTTCTTATGAGGAATTATCAATACCATGGGCTAACATTGCTGTCATTTTATTAATCCTTTCATGATAATGGACATGGTTTAATATCAGCACTTATATACTATTAATAGTTCTTAAAACATGCTTCTAAGTACAAGAAATTGATTTAGCCTATCAGATGGCTTCACTTTTTTTTTAAATCATAATTTATAGCATAAAAAGATTCAGGTATTCAATCAAATTAGGAATCAATAACTTTTCAGATTTAAGTATATTGAATTTATATCTTTCAGCCATTACAGACAATGAAATTTTTGATAAATTGTTTATAATAAAAGTTTAGTAGAATTTTTATTTTTAAAAATATTGTTCATTTCTTGAATAAGAATAAGTGACAATCTGTTGGTAAGCTTGTTTTAAGGGACTCAAAATTTTGTACTAAGAAATGAAACCTAATTCTTAACTTGTACTCTTTTAACTCCTGAGCTCTTTATCCAACTTTAAGAACAAACTTCTCTTATACTTTTGTTCACTGTGCATTTAGATTTCATGTTCAGTGTTTGTGGCTACAAATATTTCATTCTACTTCTGTCTTTTTGTGTATCCCTTTAAAAAACTTGATTATATTTTTCTAATACACTGGTTGTTCCAGTGTCCAATATCCTTGTTGTTAGTATACACTAAAAATGGATCCAAGGAACCTGTGACTTACGGCATAATTTTTTTTACTTACTATACTTCATTTTGTGGAAGAAAAGAATTTTTTTGCTATTACATAAATTTAACAGTAAAACACTAGCAAGTCCCCATCACTACTCTCTTTCCATGTGTGTATCAAAGAGAAATATGGTTATAAATCTCTTTAAAAAAATGTATTGAGTTTTAGGTAAGGTGCAAAGTCTAAAGATGAGGCGGTGTAATGGTTAAAGCGATGAACTGCGGAATCGTAGTACGCGAGTTCGTACTCCAGTCGCGCTATTATGTTCACTTTCGGGCAAATACCCTTGGGAAAGGTATGAACCCCCTTATTCTCCCTCCAGCTATGGGTAAAATAGTAGGACGGACTAGGTTCTTCAGCCTTGGTGAGGCAACTAGTCTAGGAGAAGGAAAACTCTGATTTCAAACCTTTTAAACTCCGCTAAAAATTGACCTTGTGTCATATCCTGCCCGAGCGGAGGGGTTGGTAAATAGTACCTTACTTTCTTTTTTCTTTTAAGCATTCGTAAGAATTTATGTATAGATTTATCAGATTTCCCATAAGGTCATTTTATAGTGATGGGAGGCATACACAAGTCAAGACTCATGCATAGTTGTCACAAAAAATGTTTAGTCCCCTCAGCATTCCCTTTTAGGGGTTCCCCAGGTGCCAAGCAATAAACTCAGCCCTGCTAATCAGTTACTGTCTGGTGGGTAAGGCCCACTGGGACCAGGCCATCAACTTAAAATCACCTTCTCATAACTGAAAGTATCAAATCCTTAGCTTTTCTTTTTAGTGTGGGATTATTTGAAACAATCTTAAAGGAACCCTCTGACTTAACTCTCAATTTTGAATATTATGTATAGAAACTACAGAAAAGTAATAACAATTGCTACTTTGTTTGAATGTTTTATTTAATTGAGCATGTAAAAGACTTATTTATATATAATCAGTTTGTGTGTGTGTGTGTCTTTTTTTTCTATATGGTAATCTTTTAAAAAGAATAGCCTCTTTTAGAGAATTGCATTCTGCTTCAGCAAAGTAATTTGCATCCAGGAGTTTGTCACTTTTCATTCTGACTGTTTCTGTCTTGTCCTTAGTTTCTAATTTAAATTATCTCCCCCCTTTTCTGCTTGGTTTTATTTCTTCCTATCAAATTTCCAAGTCTATTTTTCAATACATGGAACAATTCCATTTCACCATTATTTTCTCTATTTCAGTGTCAATGATTGCTTGTGGGAATCATTGTTTGTGCTGCTATGAGCACCTGGTGCTTCAAAGTTTGTGATTTGCATGTTTCAGATTCCTGCCCAGCCTAGCAACTCCATCATCCTCACTCTTCAAACTCCCTAATTTCCATCTATTGCTGATCTAGCAATCTGTTGGCCAGACAAATTTGTTTGTTTGCCTGTCTAGCAAAGAAGGGAAGCCTGCCTTTCTGCTTAGGAATAAGATCAATAATGTCTGCCTTCTTTTGAATCATTGATAATCTGTCCTCTAGCTATGACAGATACCTCTCCTTTCTTCCTTCTTTCCCATTTTCTATCCTTTGTGCTAAAGGAACATATTCTCTATGCTTCTTCTGGCTGCATCACAATTTTGTCTTTTCAAACCACCTAAACCTCTTCCCTTAACCATTCAATTTCTCTTCCCCTCTTGCACATATATGCATGAGCATGATGTTAACTTACCTGTGCTCTCTACTTTTTACCAAGCAAATCCTAGCACTTAGACAAGTCTCTGGTTTAAAGAAAAAATTAATCTTAGGATATTTTTTACATGAATCTTGTGAAAATGTACTAAGTAAACATTGAAACACTTTAAAAGTAGTTGCTGTTTTATGCATTGAAGGTCACATCATTTCAAAAGCAGATTTCCGTAAATCTGAATCCCCACTCCACTTTTAACTCTCTAAACCTTGAAACACTTGCAATGACTATATAGTACAAGTCGAGACATAGGGATAATCGAACCCTGAAAACACATCAAGCAGTTATGTATACATTTCTATTTTTTTCATTTTTTTATATTTTTTTTTCCTGAAATGATGGTTAGATTATTTGTCATTTTTTTTTTTTTTACCTTCTAAGATAGTTTGCCTGCATGGTTATGTTTGAATACAGTTTATACACACAAAATAATTTTCTGTTCTTGTCTCATTTCATTCTTTATGCTAAAAGCTTTTACTCATTATTTGGAACCAATACTAAATTCCTTTCAGTCTTAATAAATTATGCTGTTTTGTGACTGTCCTTAGTTTATAGTTGGTTTCTTTGATTAATGGTATATCAACCTTCTTTGGTTATTTAATGCCTAAGCCATCCTTGTAGAAAAACAGCAGTGATACTATTTAACCCATAGCAGGAGTGATGAAGGAGTTTATACCTTTCCCAATTGTATTGGTCCAAAAGTGAACATGATAATGTCACTGGAGTTCAAATTCACTTAGAAGCTGCAATCCCGTACTTTAGCCACTATGCCACAAGGTCTCACTCTGTCTTAGTTTAAGCACTCGACAAGCAATTTGAAAATGTTGTTAACACATTGAATGCTAATCTGTATACAATTTAGAATACATTCTAGTGAAGCAATTTAATTTTTGTTAAAACTTAATGATAATGGGTACTTTCACCTATGTTATCTTACAATCAATAAAAGATAAAAATTATTTAAAAAATGTATGCAAAATGTATAGTTTGTGTAAAAGATACATATACCGACGTTATTACTTATGTGGGACATTTGCAAACTCATTTTGTCACTGGAAAACTTTAAATCGTTTAACTATTAGGTTAAATGATTTAATTCTGCTGTATCAACATGTATAAAATTATTGTGCCATTCTCAAGTGGCAGCTGATGTATACTGCTTCCATTGACTATTTTATATATCTTATCCAGGTTTTTGATGATTTATAGTCTTGAATATATAAAAAGTACCTTCTACTTCTACCTCCTTGAAACTATATTTCTTTTAATGTATCTTTCTCTCTTTTTTTCTTTTTCTTTTTTTTTTTCTCACTTAGGCAACACATTTTTACATTTTCTGTTATATAGAATATTGAAATCTGTTGTGAATTTGTGATTTCCATATTTGACTGAATTAAATTTATGTCTAGCCTATTTGACAGTGAGATCTTCATCTCTTTGCTGAAGTATTAGTGTTTTTTATTAATTTTATTATTATCAAATAGATAGTATCTATTTGTCGGTTTGACAGGTACATATTTATAATGTGGTAAATGCTAGAAACAAACTTTTAATATAGGGTTGGAAAGTATTAAAAGTAGGGATTCTAATGTTAAATTTTTCAATTTCAAACTCAGTATCTTTCAAAAAAATTTTCATTGAATTTGTTTGATTTCAGAGAAGTTTTTGATTTACATGATAGCTGTTTATGATATAAAAGTTATAGCACTATTTTTCTCTTTTTTCTGAATTTAATTTATTTACATAATAATTCTTGTACTTAAAGCTGTTTTCTAAATTTTGTGTCATTTTTTATAATACACTGGTATGCAGATAATCTTTCAAAAAGATATAGTTACAGCAGGAAGACTGGCTGGCATTTTTATCATTATAAACTTAAAACTATGCTTAAGTTCTATTTGTTGGCTGTTTCTATTGAACTTCATTACTCTGAAGTAGTAGTAATTCTACCCAAAGTGCAGCATTGCTTCTACTCTTACAAATTAAAAAATTTGCTAGTTATTAGATTTTTATAAAATTTTCAGTAATTAGGTAAAAAAGAATTAAGTTTGTGTTAGAATAGGTTTCCATCTCAAGTTAATTTCAATATTATTTCAAGATAACTCATTGGATATATATGTTCTATGTTTTTGGGGTTTTTTTTTTTAATTTCTTTTTTTTTTTTTAAATAAGATAGTGTGATTTTGTTAAAATCCCAAAAGTAAGGCTTTTGTTAAAAACAGGAAAATTAAAGTAAATATTGCTTTTCTCTTATTTGTTTCTTATATCTTTACTAGAAATATAGTCATTAAAAAAAGAAAAAAACAAAACATTCTCTTTATTTTATTTTATTAATTTTTTTTCACAAAGGTAATTCCTTTTTTTAAATTCTTTCGTTGTGTGTAAGATGCTAAGATTTTTAAAAATAGAAATTTTTGTTTTTATTCAAAAGATGTTCTGTTCTGTTTAGGAGGCATAATCTTCAAACATAAGATTCAGAATGCAATAAATATTATTACTCTTGAGATCTCCATACTTCTCTATTAGCTGGTGCTGTAGAATATGCTAACTGCACCTCTGCAGAGAAGTAAACCCACCTCACCCAACAAGGCCACTTGTTTGCTGTGGGTAGTGACACAATGCTTGAGGATGGTATCCTAGTGACTGAGCAGTCCTTGACCTGGCAACCAAAGTGGTCATGTGACTCGCAAAGTGACTTTGGCCCTTACTAGGCTTGATGGGCGGTTGGAGAGGCCTGATCTGATCAATTGGATGGTCATGTTAAGCCCTAGCACCTGTATAATCGTCCTGTCCATATTTTTCAAATTGCTCCTGTGGCAAACGAGTACCCAATCCTTATTTTATCTTAAAAGCAGTAGTTGTGGTTCAGTTGTTGAGATAGCAATACTTTAGACCATTTTTAATTGTGTGCAAACAAATGATTAATATTAAATGGTATTATTAGTGTTAGATAGCAATACTTTAGACCATTTTAATTGTGTGCAAACAAATGATTAATATTAAATGGTATTATTAGTGTTAGATAGCAATACTTTAGACCATTTTAATTGTGTGCAAACAAATGATTAATATTAAATGGTATTATTAGTGTTAGATAGCAATACCTGAGACCATTTTAATTGTGTGCAAACAAATGATTAATATTAAATGGTATTATTAGTGTTAGATAGCAATACTTAAGACCATTTTAATTGTGTGCAAACAAATGATTAATATTAAATGGTATTATTAGTGTTAGATAGCAATACTTTAGACCATTTTAATTGTGTGCAAACAAATGATTAATATTAAATGGTATTATTAGTGTTAGATAGCAATACTTGAGACCATTTTAATTGTGTGTAAACAAATGATTAATATTAAATGGTATTATTAGTGTTAGATAGCAATACTTGAGACCATTTTAATTGTGTTCAAACAAATGATTAATATTAAATGGTATTATTAGTGTTAGATAGCAATACTTGAGACCATTTTAATTGTGTACAAACAAATGATTAATATTAAATGGTATTATTAGTGTTAGATAGCAATACTTGAGACCATTTATTCAGTAGAATTATTAGTGATAAATAATAATACATAAAAGCATTTAATTGCGTGCAAACAAATGATTAATATTAAATAAGATTATTTGTGTTAGCAATTCTTGAAACCATGTACTGGGTATGACAAAATTGCATCTGATGGTGAGGCTCCAATCCTAGAGTTTGTACCCCTTTATTACCATTAATCTCAGATATTAGTTTTTTTGAATTCATACATGCAAATTGTTTATTTGATCAAAAATACTTGATAAATAACAATACTTGAAACCATTTAACAGTGTACAAACAAATGATTAATATTGGATAGAATTATCAGTGTTATATAGAAATATTTGAAGCCATTTAACTGTATGAAAACAAAGGATTAATATTAAATGGAATTATTAGTCTTGGATAGTGATGCTTAAAACCATTTAAATTGTACAAACAAATGAGTTCTTGCTCATTAAGAATAGTGGTATCTAAAGAGCTATTTGCTTACAAATCAAATAGGATTTGTCATTAAATAACCCACAAGTGTTGATATGCCATAAAATACAACCAAACCAATATCTATATATCTGAAAGTATGTCAGCCAATCAATTACTGAAGTAATGTAAAAATAAACTGGCCAATTAACAAACCAGTTTTAGTTATATTAGACAAAAGTAGATTTTTCTATTGTTTTGACAAATTTTCTAGCAAAAAAATGATTTAAAAAGACTTTACATTTTTACTCAATTTTTTTTTTGTTTTTTCAAGTATAGGCTGTTTAAATTTCCTCTAAACAAAAAAAAATGAGCATGTCTTTGTTCATACCTGTTACTATTCCAAGAATGTGAGTAAATGTGGAAATTTTTAAAAATTTTATTTGGTAATAAATGTTTATTACTTGCTATGTTTTTTTATTATTAATTTCATCCTTTATACATAAATTCTGTTTTATTTCAACATCAGTGTGGTCCTTGGGTCTTATCAAGTCCAAGTCGAAATAAAAGCCTTTCTTTATACTTACAGTGCATCTATTTTCATTTAATTGACTCTCCGCCGTTGGTGCACTGCTTGATTGGTGATACATTACCACACATTACATTTAAGTGAGAAAAATGTCAAGGTGCTTATATATATATACCCAGATCCACTGTGTTTCTGCTTAGTAGTTTAGTAAATCTTAATGGTAATCTCCAAATTGTATATATATTATCATAAATCAATATTTTTGGTAATCAAAAGTTATAATAAATTTTATTTTGTCTAATCAAATGAAGGTTTTGATTATAAAATACAGTCATCCCTTGATATCTATGGGGACTTGTTTCACGGACCCTTCCCAAACTCAGTCTCTGATACCAATAGCTGTGTATGCACAAGTCTTTTACATAAAATGACATATACTTTAATTCATCTAGATTACTTATAATACCTAATACAATGAAAATGTAATGTAAATAGTTGTTATATTGTAAATGTAGGCAAAGAATTAACACCAGGAACTTCTACATCAAATAGGCTGGGGAGCAAATTTGTATGATAAAATTTTTTATCAGAATCTTTGTGGTGTTTGTAAGAAGAGTAGGAAAAAATTTGATATAAAAATGATGCACTATAGAATCACTGGTATTTGTAAAAAGTTATAGTATGAAAAATTCTTTGAAAAGTCATATTTTTTATTAGAAAACTTGTGCGTGAAAAACTTTTTTCTTTTTTTATTACCCAAAAAATCAACTAATTAATAAAAATTACCACTAATTATTTAATTAAGGACAAAAATCAATGGGCACACTCAACCTAAATAGTGAATGAATGTGCCATAAAGCAAACACTGCTTAAATTACAAGTGCTGAGGTGTGTGTGGAGAGAGAGAGAAAATCTCTTAAATAGCAGAAGACTTCAGTAGGGTATGTTTGCACACTTTATTCATGTGGATTCAACATACAGCAAACTAAAATTTTGCTTTGGAAACTTTTCTGGATTTTTTAAAACACCCAATTATTTTAAATCTACTGTTGGTTGAATATATGATTACAAAACCTGCAGGTAAGATGGGCCAACTGCATTTGCAATGTAAACAAATTTTTAAATTAAAATATTTTCTGATAATTCCTCATGTAGAGTGATGCAGAAGTTGCTTGTGATATCTTTGGACAATTTTAGGAAAACCTCAAAAATTGCTAGCTTAACTGTTACTGTGCAACACTGCAATGATCAATTATTTTATATTAATAATGCACTGGAAGAGAAAATAATTTTTGACTAGGAAGTCAGTAATTTTACTGCATGATAATGATCATCTTCATTTTGCAAATATAACACAGCAAATAATCATGGAGCTGGGATAAGAAGTTTTTCTCTGTGTAGTGAATTCTACAGACCTGTCACTTTTACAATATCAATTGTTTTGCTCTATGTAGCACTCCTTGTCGGATAAGCAACTCCAAAAATTTGAAAAACATCTCAAAACTCAAATTGTGTAATTGCTGTTTTATGATTAAATACACTATTCAAATATAAGGTGACACAAGGCCAAAGAATGTCATTGAAAAATCTTTTGATGATTGAATAATGATGCTTTAAATTTATATGAAAACATCTGTCAAAAATGCTGGAATCCTTTGCATCATTTGAAATATAAATAGTGTTTATGTTTCAGTAATGTTGTTTAAGTGCCCTGTGCATAACACTAAACTGCATTCAATGGTGAGGCTCCAGTTCTTGAGCTCCAAGGGTATGAAGTTGCAGTTTCATTGCCCTGACTACCAGGTTCACTCTGACCCAGATCCTATCTATAGTTTAGATATATTTGTTAGAAAATTATGAGTATTAGATTGGAATAGTTAAAACTATATAACTGCAAGCAAATGATTATTATTGAATAAAAGTAGTTACTTGAAACTATATATTTTTTTTACAAGTTATTAGCATCATCTTGGAAAACTTGAAACCCTATAACTATTTTAATTCATATCAATAATAGTTGCTTGAAACTATGATTATTATTAGATACTTGAAATCATATAATGGCTTGAAGAATTAAACAAAAATTATTTCAGCATTAAACAAGGGTTGTCAGGTAAAACTGACAAACATCGTTTTGTTTAATTTCATAGTTTTCTTTTTTATTTACTTATTTGATGATGACAGTAAAATGTTTTTGAAATACTTTTCTTCTCCACATCATGCTTTGGAAATGTGTACCTTTACAGAATCTCTATTCTTCAAAGCACCACAGAAAGTGAATTGTTTCAAATGTACTTCCAGAATGAAATCATTTCTTTGAAAAAGTGACATGGGTCTTCAACGAGGATTTTTCAGTATTTACTAGTGCTTTTGTTTTAAGATAACTTTGCAAACCAAAGATTCTGTTAACTTTGTTGGAGTACACACTCAAATGGCTATTTATATCTCAAAGGCAGGTCAGTGTTCTCATCTACTCACTAAAAGTATGTCATTTCTCCAAATCTTTACTTATCACCTGCCTCTTACTTTGCCAAGTACCTTGCTATTTCTTTTATCTAACTTTCTAGTAATATTAATAACTGCTGTTTTGTTTTGTAAACCTTTGCTCCTACATCCTCCACAAATAACCACTATTATGATTGTCATTCATCTTCACAGTTGGTTACGCTATCCCTTTTTGCTTGTCACAAATGCAACAATAGAAACCTTGTTATTGGTTATGAGCTTATGTTACTTTGGTATTTACCTACTGCATCATTATCTGGAGATATATACCATCCATTCTTTCTTATCACTGCTCAGATTCCAATCTTCTATGTGGTTGCACCATGATTTATTTTTGATATTATTGAATATTGATATCCAGTTCAGATCTGTACTGTTAAAAAACAATGATTAATATAACCAAAAGTATTATTTGAATTAAATGGTGAAGATTTTTAAAGAAAATAAGGTTTTATTGATGTTTGGTTTAAATAAGATAGGAGAAAATCTGGCATTAATATGTAGGATTAATTTTAAATATTTAAGTTGTATATTAGACATACATGACAAAACCATTACAGATTTTCCCAGACTAAATCAACCAACTGTAGACTTTAACATGGAGTCATTTTTAAAAAAATTTTAAATCTTTTGAAAAGATTGCAATAATGGAGTTCTGTTGTTATTAACCACAACTTAGGTTTTTGGTCCTTTCCTTCACTCTGTTGAAAAGGCATTCATATAAAGTTGAAAAACAGGCATATTATTTTAATTGTCTGTGACACAGCTTACTAGAAGGGAAACATTGTGGTAATGTCTTAGCTGAAATTTACTTTTTTAAGTATAAAACCTGCTATTAGCTACAACTTAAAATTGCTCCATTTATCCAAGTGTTATGCTTTTTCCAAATTTGATCTATCTAATACAAGGACATTCACCTTACATTATTATTTTGCTCTATTACTTTTATATATTATCTATCTTTTTCATACCTTTTATTTTCTCATGAATTTGTCTTTTTTAAGTTCTTTTATTGCTGAATTCAAAATAATACAGTTTATTCAAAAACAGTTCAAAGCATGTAAACATGCATGCACATATATGTGCATGCATACACATTCTTAAATTGTCAAAACATGACTATGGGAAAATATGTTATAGTACTTTTATCATAAAGAGAATGATATTGAACTAGTCTGGTTCTGTTGGTCTTATTCTATTGTTTAAAGGTCTTATCTGTTGTTGGTAGATGATAGTCATTAATCAAAAATTACTTTTTTTCTTTTTTATTTCTTTAGGCTACTATGAACACATGAAAACTCTAAAACATATCTTTGGCCAGGTAGAAACTTCCACTCAAAGTGTTAGGGATAAAGGGCCTACTCTTGCTGCTTTGAAATAGCTCTGTAAAGTGACACTTGGTGGTTGTAAACATGACAACAAATCTCAAGAGGGTTCACTAAATACTTGAACACCCATTAGAAATATCTGCTTGAGACAGATTCTTGCACACTAACTTTCACTTATCAAGTAAAGGTCTTCTGTGGTCAAATGATCACATCTACTCTTTGGCACATTTCTTCTTATGCATGCACATTCTGCAATTTTTATTTTTTATTTTTCTTTCTCTCACTCTTACTAGAAATTGTCCTGTGACACTTAGAAGGTTTTAAATATGACATAAGTAGTCTTTATATAGTATTATCTTTTTTGTGTTTTCTTTTTCTTTTCTCCTCTCAAAGGAAGAGGGGAGCAAACCAGTAGATGCAAGATTCCTACTTCAGAAATGTCTGACATTTATCCAAACTTTAGCATGTCAAGCAGGGATGTTGCAATTTTTTACTTTTCTGTTGCAGTTACATTAGAAAATATGTTCTCTTTACAAGTACCCTTTTCCCTCTTTCTGTTTTTTAAGTGTAGTTTTTCAGGGTCTGTGAATGCTTATAATGTGTAATTTTGTATTGCAAATGCTTGGTGACATAAGTAACTATTCAACATCTAGAAAGCAGTGTTGGAGGCTTTTGTTGATAGTTTTGAAAAAAAAGCAATTAGATGAAGATTTTAGTATATATATTCCACCTGCTCCTCTAAAATTCACTCATATACATACAAAATATTAGGTATAAAAGACACAATTGCATTTTCAATGCACAGTTATGTTTATAAATAAAGCAACAATAATTTATGTTCTGTGTATGCAGAGATTTAGTAGGTACGGAGAACATTTATTTATGATAACTATTATAGCAATAGTTATTTTTTAAAATTTGTTTTAAAACTTATCTTTCTATTATGTGTAAATGTTCTAGCCTCATTAATTCAGATCTTGTAATGAAATTTGAAGTTGCTTTGTTTCTGTTGAACTGCAAAAGTTTAGTACAATTGCTTAAACAAAAAGCTGGGTATCTGGTATCTGTTTGTTCTATTTTATTACAGATTTTGATATAATGAGCAAATGATACAAAAACTATTGCTTGGAGTCCCATATTTGAGATGGATACAATTATTATTTTTTGCCTATTTACTAGTAATGTCAATAATTGAATATTGAAGATCATAAGATTAGTACATTTCTAAAGTGATTATGGTATTATGCAATCTGTAAACACAAATAGTTAAAGGAAGAGGGTTGACAGTTCTGTTAATGTATCATCAACTGCTTTGAGTGAAATCATTTTTCACTGCAATGCTTAACAATTTGATGTCACTAATAAAAATAAGATTCTCAAAAATATTTTCTGAATGTATACTGTTGGTCAGTTTGTTTTGCTGTCAAATATTTATCTTCCAATTATTACATCAACCTTCTTTCAAAAGATTCTAAAACTTAAGTTTTGCTATGTTTTTGAGAATTTTTTAATAGAAATAATTTATTTGTGAGGTCTTATTTTACTTTATTTTTTACTTTTTATCCACTAAAATTTCCAATGTTGCTGTTCAACAATGTAAGAATTAAACATCTAAAATTGGGAAGATTATCCAAATTTAAGAAAAAAATGTTTGTTGTTGTTTGATATTTTGTCATTTGACAATATAATGTACTATCAGAACTGTTAAAAAAATAAATAAATGGAAATTACGTCATTGTTTTCTTAATAAAAAATTTGGGAAAATGAGGTTGGGGGTTAGATCACAGAAATTTTTTTTTATTAATACAAAAAAAATACTTTGCATTTCCTTTTTTTTTTCTTGTAACTATGGTTTCCTATTAATATATATATATATATATATATATATATATATATATATAAAATGATTTCATGACTGTTTTTGTTCCACAAACTAGTTGACCAGAATAGCTAAGTTGTATAAAGTTCAACAGATGAAATGTTTTACCATATTAGAGACGGGAAGAAAAAAAGTTCTTTCTATAATTTGATTGTAATTCCAAATTCTGTTGTTACATTATCCAAGACCAAAAAAAAATCAGTTCAAGTCAAATGCTTCAACATTTTTTCTTTTCTTTTTTTTTAAGGAATAACTGCTATTTTTTTTTCTTTCATTATTGAATACACAGGAATTTTCACAAGCAAATAGAATGAGCATTTTATTAGATCAGAAAGAAAATTGGATTTTCCAAAGTATAAAAAGTATTCATCAGGTAGATAATTGTATGTCTAACATTAACTATTTTTATACTTACTGGATTGTCACCATGAAATGTATGTACTCTTAAAATATTTTGCATTCATTAAAAATTGGTGTGATACTAAAAAGCCAAATAGAAATAGTAAGAGAAAATAAAAAAGGATTTAACTTTCCCAGTACTAATACAGGTCGTTGTGATTTTAATGTTGATCACCTGAATAGCACAAATTAACTTGTTCTCTCTAAACATGTAATAAATTGCATGAAGCATAGATATTTTTATACAGTGTACACTAAGTATCCAAAAGCAACCAACAAGAATGCATTTTGGTTGGTTAGTTTTGTGGTACATCAATTCTTGTATTATCTGCTAATGCAGTTTTATATCTCCCCTTAAAAAATCATGGGTTCTTCAATTTACTTTGAAAGTATTTTTCCTTGGACTGACTCACCATTAACTTGGATTATTTAGGAAAGGGTTTTCTTGTACTGTTTTAAAATTATTTTCTTTCTGTCAAACAAGTTTATAACTTGGCATAACCAAGTTAGTAACTGAAATCTTTGAGCCATCACTCTTCCTTTCAACCACTTGAGCTTAAATATCAAGTGCTTTCACAATCCCATGTAGTACCACTTATACATGCTTTTTTTCTCTTAACTTTTTATTACTTGATTTTTTTTAATGCTCTTTTCCATCTTTATATTAACTACAAATTGCAACTGCTTATTGTTGCATGTCAGATATGCTACATGAACAGAAAGTAATCAGTTGAAGAAATGTCAAATTGGCAATATGCAAAGCAATATAGGATAATCTTGCACTAGAGTGAGTACATGTAGGTTGACTGGGATCTATTATCATTAGAAATGAAGAGAGTATTGTATTTGTTTGCATTTGCTATGGTGCAGAATAATGGCAGACCAAAAAAAGCTGACAAGGATATGATAGATCATTGTCTATTATGGTTGTTTCCTTCAACATTATCTGTACTTTATATAAAATCTACTGATGCAATTGATAATGTTATGGGCTTTGGAAAGTTACTATTGGTAACAAATTTTTCATGTATTCATTTTCAGTCTTTGAGTGAGGAGATTAATGACATCCCAATTTGGGTATGTTTTGTTTATCTCTCAGTTTTGTCCGTCTAAATCATTTTTTTTTTTTAACTGTTTACTTGCTATGCAACCAATTTTTTTCCCTGTTTCTTCAGTTTAAAGTTATGAAATATTTTCAATTGTTTTTAATGAAATTGAACTTCTAGCTTCCACATTTTATGATAGTTTTATGATTTATTTTCCATTTCTACTTGTTGTTTTATTTCTTAAGAAATTATATGGTAAATATTTCTCGAAATTGCCTAAAACTTGTAGGCTTCAGTGGCAATCTTATAAACTTTTAATTGTTGACATTAGAATCTTAAACATTTTATAATCACATTTTATAATCACAAGGGGCTTATTTCTGGAGTCTGAAATTCATTTTCCTCTAAGTAAGTTATAAAGCAAGTCTAATATTAGTAACATTATTACAGTATAACCAAGAATTCTGTACTTCATCAGTGGACTCATAAGAAAGTTGATTAATTATTTATTTTTTAGTGTTGCTGTTAGTTCTTTCATTGAGAAACACCTTTGGTGTATACTGGATAAAAAGGGAATTTCAAGAAAAAATTAAAATCTTTTAATCTCAGTGTCTATTCTGTTGGTGTGGTTTTTACAAACTTGATTCCCTGGATAAAAAAATAGCCTCTGTTCTGTTAAAAGACTAATTGTATCTAATTGCATTGGATAAATTGCAATAAAGGGTTTTGCCTGATAATACAAATATTCAAAGATATAGCTCTTACAAACTGACATATTCTTTTTGATCATATTTCAGCATTAAAGGATCTAATATCTCTATTGATCATCCAAAGAAATCATTTGAAAATTAACATTTCAGTTGATCTAATTCTTGAATAATAAAACATTCACTTAATGATTCTTTATTGTTTATAAAAGGTCATTTGAAGGACTTTCTTTTTTGGTTAAAATAGAAAAAAAAAATTATATATTCACTTAAAGGCTTCATAAGCCATTCAGCTCAGTATCAATTCACATCCTATTTATTGCATTTATTTCATAATTTATTGCTCATAGACTAGGGGAAGTACTCTAATTACCATTTAATTATTATCTCCTTTGAAAAATTATGCTAGTGAACACATACCCTCACTATCTTTTAAATTGCAAATTAGACTGGAAATCATTTTGATGCATTTTAATGCTATTGTACTTGAAAAAATCTTATGATGTTACATTTTTGCTGTGTTATAGTAACGTACATACAAAAATGGATCATTATAATATCAATAATTGTTTCTGTACTAGTTTTGTTTGTTTTAATCCAAGACCATGTCACATCCTCTACTTGGATAAAATATTGTATTTAATTTTTTGATTTATACTGTCCTGAAATGTTTTCTTCTTTTTTTATCTTAAGACATGAAAAGAGCCTGTTTCTATCTTTTGCTTTTGTATTAACATTATGCCTATTTTCACTTATTAAATCTATAAAAATTCAGATTCTGAACAGCTTTTCTTGAATATCCACTAGATCTTATATAATTTGCCAAATAATAAATAAATCAGTAGTTAAACTTCAGCCTATACAAGATAAGCTAATCTAATCCAGTTTAAGTATAACTTTCTAAGAGTAGTTATTGGAACATTCAAAAGAACCTGAAAGCCAAAAGCTTAATATGTAGAGTGTTCGCCAATGGCCCTGGAAACCAGGGTTCTGTCGCAGGTCACATCATACCAAAGACTTAAAAAATGGTACTTGATACCTCCTTGCTTAACACTCGGCATTATAAGGTATGTATCAAGGGTAAAGTGGAGCAATCCAGGGGAAGGAGTAGTGCCTTCCCCTACACCTATGTGTAGTAGCTATTGAAAAGGGAGCCTTCGGGTCACCCTCGACTACGGTTGCCAACTATTTTTACATCATTAAAGAAAAGAAACAAAAATAATGAAACATAATAGGAATAGAAAGGATTTCTTTATATCTGATAGAAATCTGAATTGTAGACCTGTTTATCCTTCCATGAAAATTGGTTTTCTGTCAAATTTTCTTTTAACATCTCTACAATCCTCTGCTGGCAGTTCATAAATACAGTCCATGAAGCATATTTGATGGGGTTAAAATCTCCGTGCTTTTCCTTTGCTGTATTAACACATACTGTGAATTTTTTTATACTTTTAAAATGAAACAAGGTGATCTGATTATCAGTAAATTTGCTTAGTTAAAAAGTTCTAGCATTAAAATAACTTTAACGGTCATTATTAATATTTGTTTCACTTATTGACACGGGAATTGTTCCCTTGATTCCATGAAGTTTCACCTGTTTTTTAGTAGAAAAGGTTTTAATTGAATTTAAGCAACAACGATAAATGATTCATTTATACCTATTAAGCTAAGTGCTAATCAAAATTCTGTTGTTATATTGTATATACTATAATAAAGTAAATTGTGTTAGCAACTAACCATGTAACTTTTTAAATTAAGATTTTAGAAATATTTTTTTTAAAAGAAAATAATTTAAAATTTTGCCCCAGGTTTAAACTAAGTATATATGTGAAATTTAAAGAAAATCTTTTGTCAAATAATGAACTTTTTGTGTTCATTTCTATATGCTTATATTCCAACAGCAGACTTTACGCACTGTCATGGTTTTTATTCAGAATATTGACTTGTGCTTCTTTACTACTCCATGTACTAAGTCAATCTGTTGAAGTTACGAATATTAATTTGTTTGCTTTTGTTGCAAAAGCTGATTCACTCAGAGAAATAAATCAGCTTTTATAGCTACTAAATTTGCACTGCTTTTTAAAATAGTATAAGTGGTGATGTTTTTATAAACTGCTATGAAAATAGCAAACAAAATTAGTCATTTTTTACTCAAGATTAGGTATTAAAATGTGATATATCAAGTATTCATTAACAAATTTGGAATGATTTATGATTTTTTTTATTTTGTGATTTTCTTAATGTAATTACTGTTTTATAATTTTTACATTTATTCTCAATTAAAGCTGTCTGTTATCCCTCTCAAAACTGGAGATATATTTAAAATTAAGTTTAATAGTAATTCATACTACATGTAATAGGATATATTTTGAAAAACTTAGATTTATCTGTATGTTCCTCATAGTGAAATTTTTTAAAGTGTATAATTACTTTTCACAAATTACAGATATTGTGTGTGTGTGTGTGTGTGTGTGTGTGTGTGTGTACACATACACATTTAGATCAATAAATCTGCAATATAAGTTATGTAAATTTTGATCTGAAACCTTCACTGTATAATTTTTTATTTATATGATTAATATTTACCATCGAAAAATAAATGTTTCTTCTGTAAAATAATCTTATTTTATCAATAGGATGCAGTCTTATTGATGTACCTATGTTTTTATGTTTGTGTGTTAAAGAAAAAATTAAAAAAGTGAATCCTTTTATCTGGAACAGTTTCAGGGTAAGGTCAAATTACTTGTGTATGATATCTATACTGATAAATATATTTTTGATACTTTGAGACATAGTGCATAGAACCAATTAATTCAAATGCTTTAAATGAAAAAAGAAAAAATTATTAGTTTTTGATGCCTTTAGATGTAGAAACACTATCCACTCAAAAATAAAAGTAGGAATGTGAAGACAGACATTAAATACTTGGTATGCAAAATGATGCAATATAGTCTGTCTGTATATTTTGCAGTCTTACAACAAACCACCAAATATAGTGTATTGATTTAGGACCAGGACAATTTGTACAATTCTTAAGAAAAGATACTATCTCTGCTACAGTTGTCTTCTCATTAAGGAATTAACTTGGCCATTATACTACTGATAATTTCTTGCTTTTTTACTTCTTTTTCCTTTTCTCTTTTTCTTTCCTCTCTCACTCCATTTTTAAAATATCCTTTTTTACTTTTTAATCACTCGTTTCATAACAAAATACAAACACAATTGTCTTTCAAGTTTTTCTGTGTATCATATTGAAAATAGGCCCTGTTCAATATTCTTTCCAAGATGACAAAAGATTTTTTTTGAATTGGAATTAAATGTATGCATACATTTTGTGATGTTCTTATCACAAATACTTCACTTCCTACTTGCCTAATGCCAAATTTATATTGACAAAACTCTTATGAAGTGTGTGTGTGTGTGTGTGTGATTTTGGCGGCTGGAGATATGAGTAGAATTAAAAATAGGTGTATATGAGAAAATCCTTATCTTTGTATAGGCTTATTTTATTAACAAGTAAATGTTAAAACTTGTAAGTCTTTTTATTTTTATTTTTTTAAGGGATTGCATATTGATACTGTTTTATTTCATTCTTCTGTGTATATTCCACGTTACTCATGTTATTACAAAAGTTTAATTCTATAGAATTGAGTCAAGTATTTTTCTGACATAGTGATGGTTATGATTTTAATAGAAGTCTTTTTCACTGATACTATGAAACTAAAAAAAAATTAAGAGTTTACTTTATCCTTTATCCAAAGAATTTGTAAAATTTTAATTCTTTGATTAATTTTTAGCAAATTATTATCATTTTGATACAACACTTGATGTTTACTATCAAGCTTAAGGTTGAGTGATGAACTTTATACTGTATGCATTTCTAATAAAGAAGAGAGAAATGAAGGAAGAATCTTAATCTGTTTTAAATTCTCCCTTCATTCCTCCCTTTCTTTCTAAAATCTTTAATGTATGATTATTTTCATTGATGGATAAGTTTATTCTATCTACAATGTTTCTGTGTTATTATATTGCTCAAATCTTCTATGTAAGTCACCATTCAAAGATTATTTTCTTTAACTTTTCACCCAATATTGAGCTTGTTGGTAATCTGACTAGGTTTATATCATTACTACTATGATCATGGTAATAAAGTGCTGCTACTTCACTGCTATCTCAGTTATCAAAATTCTGAAAGTATTGGTCCCTCTTTTTGCTTCTCATTTTCATCCTCTCCTCTTTGGTTTTTCCTTCTTCTACGATTAAACTAAATTTTCTTTAGTTAACGTATACCTTTTACTCAAATACATGGAATGAGACCATGCTCAAAGGAATACCAAATTTTATATATAATCTTACATCTTAGCTATTTAAGCATATTAATTAATGAACTAAAAGCATCTAATGGTTCTTTTTATTATTGTTATTATGATGATATAGCTTTTTACTATTTTCCCTATGGTTTTTTGCAGCTAATTTCTTTAGATGAACATCAAATTTTGTTTGAATGAAATTAGCTACTTTTTCTCTTGGCTTATTAATATGTGTAAGGGTTAAAGGCCAAAGAAACCTATCCAGAATTTAAGAGAAATTTAGCTGTTTATCATAGACACTAGTTGATTGAATTTTAGCATAACTTGTAAAACCTTGCAAAAATATTGAGATTGTTTCAATTTTGGGCCAGAGATCAGGTTTTAGAGTCTGTATTGGAAAATAATGCAATGTTATTCTCAAAGTATCTGCTTTTCTTAAGAAATCTATTATTCATACATTTTCGTTTCACTTTTTTGTATTAAATGTTTTGATTTTTTTTTTTTTTTTTAATGAATATTTTCTTGAAAAATAAATCCAATTATTGTTTGTTTTAGTGATACCTTTTTGACCTTTTTTCTACTCTTTTCTTCCTTGTGGGGAATTATTGTTCTTTTCTTGCGTTTTTGTCTTATTATATAGGTAACACAACATGCTTCCCAGAAGACATCTGTTGATTGCATTAGTCACTGGCTTCACGCAGTATTTTTTAATTAGTTATTGATATAGCTACAAGTGGCATACATATATATATATCTATGTATTTGTTTTCTCCTAGAGCATCTTCATTTTGTGGATATAGCTTTGTTTCTATCAAATGGATTGGTGCTCATTGTAAATGCATTAAGTCTGGAAATTTCAACTATCCTTACCTATATTTACATTTTCTACTCTCTTGGCTACATGTTTGCTCACTTTATTTATCAAATTCCATATTTTTATAATTACAGGGGTGTTATAATTTTGTTTTTATGACTGTAACTCTTGGTGATGAATTGTAATTGATATAAAATATTATTGATCCGGTGTCTGCTTATATTCTTGTTACTCCCTACTGCCAATTCTCATTTGACCAGTTTTAAATAATTTCATTTTTTTCTCTCTTAAAGTATTCTTTACAATTTTTTAGCTTTATTTAATAATTGAATGGCATTATCCATATTCATCCATAAAATAAGGATTTTCCACAGTATCTTAAAAATAAATAAGCTTTTGTTATATTTTAATTTTTTTTTTTCAACATAAATCTATAAAACAAAATAGATAAAATCATGCCTCTGTTATGTGCTTCAGTAAAAAGAAATGAATTGATACCTTTTAATCTTAGGTACCCACAAGTCTAAAAAAGAAAACTGTTATGAAAACAGCTAAGAAGTTTTCTTTTGTGACTTAAATCTATCCAGTGTCATAGAATTTGAACTTTTTTAAGTTAATTTTTCTTTTATTTCTAGTTTGATTAGTTCAGGGTTAATAATTATATAAAGCTCATACCAACAAATATTGAGTAACAAGAGAAAAATAATGTTAACAACAGACAGTTCCTTCTAAATAGTTCAAAATTTAAGAAATACACACACACACACACACACACACACACTGGTTATTTGTAGGTATATTTAAGAAAGAGAGTTTGACAGATATGGATAAAATCTGATCCCTGCCTGATGATGATTGATGAAATTTTGGCAAAGAAATCCTGTTGCCTTTGCAATTGTGAGTCATGAGTTCATTGCTGGCTAGAGATAGTCTATTTCTTCCCATTGAATGTGCATGTCTGCTACGTGTGTGTACTCGTGCTCATGCACACACGCACATGTAAGCATGCACTGCTATTATTGCTGCTGCTGCTGCTGCTTTTCACATTTCAGAACCATGCCTAGATCGGTGTGCAGCCAATGCATAGTAATAATGCATGTGCATTCACGAGAGCTATGCATGCATGTACATGCGCGCACATGCATTGCTGAAAACTACTACAGAGAAATGCAGTTGGCGTTTCATACTGTGTACCAGGGCTGGTGGGATGGGTGATATGACGGAGAAGTCTTTCTTCTGACACTGAGTCGACTGGTTTCTTAGATGTTGTCCAAGTCACTTTCAGTTTTGCTACTTTAAACATCAATGTAGCAGTATTTACTGCTTTGTCTTGGATGAAAATCATTTGAAGATGAGCAGTTATAGTGGAACATCCCAGTTAGGCAAGTAGAAAACCAAATTCTCTTCCAACTGTTTTTTATTAGTTCTTTTCAAGATAATTTTCTGTCTTTTATTTCATGTGACCATTTCCATTCCTTTGATTTTTATCTGATAATCTTGACTTTTACCATTGGGGAAAAGGTTAGCTGTTAGTCTTATTAATCAGAGAACTATGACCATGTTAATTATAAAGATTTTACTTCCTTGAATACACATTTTATTTTTTTTATTTTTTTTTTATTTTTTCAATCTCACAAAAGCATATTAATAATTATAGTGATTGGTATATTTTATCTTGTAATCTGAAATATTTGATTGGAAATAAGGAATCTTACATAGTATACAACTAATTGTACTTCTTCACAGCAACTGCTTAAAAAAAAAAAAAAAAAGAAAAAAAAAACGCTTTTTTTTTTTTTTTTTTTTTTTTTTAAAGGGAATCAACTGTCTCTCATGCAAATTTGTTATAATAATTGTTCATTCAGAGGTAATCATTTTGAATATTCAGTTAATTTCATTCATTTCCAGAAATTGAAAAATATCGGGCATTCATATTTTAAATGTCTTATTTATTTTTGTATATTACTACCCATTTTGTGAACTTAGATAAAGTGTAATGAGTTTCTGGATGCATGTGTTTCTGGCATGATCCTATTTAGTGATCATTATTTGATATTCAAGATAATAGATGATACATTTCATAAAAATTTGTTAACAGTTTTTCCAATTTTAGCACTTGATCATGTTTGAAGATTAAAACAAGTGCAATAACAGTATATAGAAATGAAAAAGAAAGAAATTTCTATTCAAGACTTTGGAATTTAAACCAATGGATAAGGTAAAATTCTACTATTAGGTGATGAAATAGCAAGTCTTAACTGTTTCTTGTAAATGCACATGACAAAGCTGATAAGACAAAGTTACAACACCTAAACATTTGCATTTATTCATTATGAGCTTTAATAAGTATGAACATATGGTAGCATGTAAATCTTAAGAAAACTTTATTATAGTTTAAAAACAATTCTGTTTATTCTGCATACAACCATGCTCTTAACTCTGGCTTTGCAATGCAGTTTATTTCTGGTAAGAGCTTCAAACTGCACTATTGGTGATTGCTTGCATGTTTAATGGGGTTTCAACTTTGACTGTAATGCAAATATCTTGTACAGTGTGTATATATATATTAAGTTCATAACTTATTTGTTTGTTATTTTCTGCAAACAATAGAAAATGTCATATTGTTTCTCAAGGAACCTAAAGGCTAAAGAATTTATGGCTTAGTTTGTAATCCATTCTTTACAGAATGGAAGTCTTTAAACCACTGAAGCAAGAATTCTTCCCATACATTTGACTTTGTGCTTATAAACTCTATCTTATCAAAAGGAAATATTTCTTTCGTGTATTTTACTTTTTGGGGGTTTCTACTATGTGATATAATTTTAAATACAGTTATTGTATTAACTCAAAATGAATTTTTTTGAATTGTATTAAACAGAATTGGTGTAGATTTGTTTGAATAAAAAAAATTTTCATTGTTTATTGGTAAGGTGGAGTAGATAATAGCCAACATTTTTTTTAATATAAAGGGTGGGAAAAATCTTTAAGGTCAGTTATATTCAAGTATTAATATTTTGATCTTGATTTTTAAAAAATTAAATTAAAAAATTGTTTTGCCAAAGGTTAAAATAATCACATGCAATTCTGGTTATCAAAACATATTCCTTATACCATGACATTACATCATATTGATTATAAGATTATTTACAATAATTTGCATGTATAGAATAAGCTTTGTGTGTGACTAGACAAATTATCACAGATGGCAATGTTCATTAGTAGTGTGATCCTAGTTTCAGGAGCTATTTTGGAGGTCACTAATTTCTCTTGTAACCTAGGCTAGATATTTTTCAAAAATAGTAAGCTGACCTGTTAGCATCCTCATCCTAAAAGAAAACCAAACTTTAATATGATTTAAAACTTACAATTTTAAGTTTATTGAAGAAAACTATAAATACAAAATCGGTTAATGAAGTTAACTGTCTCAATCCTTCAAGTTTTAATAGTACATTGTAGTTCTAGTATGATATCAATTTTTCTCACATTGGTAAAGTTTGTATGTATCTGAAAACTGGATAAATTAGTCTTTATAACAATCATATAATTGATGTAAATGTTACTATTTATTTTTGATTAATTAGTCAAAATTTTTTATTTACTAATCAGAAAATTAGCAGCTTTAAAAAAATCAGTTTCAGTGGAAAATAATTTTATTTCTTGAATGTCCAGTACTTAAAGACCTTGCAACTTTAGAGTGAAAATGGTAGAAATGCAAGTTTCTTATGTGTTTTTTGTTTTGTTATTTTGTTCCAGAAAAGAGTTCAAACATAAAAATGCTACATTGTATTGTATTTGCCAAGATAATGCTGATAACTGGAGTAGAAATATATTAGTATTACAGAACTACATAATTAAATGTGATAGCATGAACACCAGTATAAAAATTGGTTAATAAATGAAGTGCTTGAAAATTACTTAAATGCTAGGATTTAATCTTTTCCATTGCTTCATTTTATTTCTTGTTCTATGAATTTGTGTTTTGTTTTTTCTTTTAATTTCCATTTGTTAGAGATGTTTCAACATGGGTTTATACTCCAATTTACATCACAAGTAAAGTTACACTGAAATCTCAACCTAAGTAATAATTCAAATTGAAATCATTATTTTGGCTATGAAATTAGATGAATGTTTGGATTAAATTATTCATTGCTCACAGTGAAGTCTGAAATTTTGAAAATCATCTAAAAATAAAAACCTAGATTTATTTTATTATTTAAGGAAGTTAAAATATTTCAACTTTTTTTTTTAGGAGGTGGGATAAAAAAAACCACTCAGGATCTTAATGATTACTTATCTAAAGATTACTGGCATTTTCTTGCCATAATCTTAAAATGAACACAGTGTATGTAGGTATGTAACATTTGAGTGAAGTCAACATTTTGACCCTTCGGTGTTGATTGAGAGTTGGGGGATGTGTTAAACTTGCCCTTTTGTAATATCATTGATACTGTTAATCCCCAATGAATGCAGTTGCCTTTTTCTAAAAGCATAAAACAAACACTTGTCATGGCCTTACACTTAATGTGAAATTGGTGAATATTTTGCTTTTATTCATTTTTGTCCAAAAGCTTTTTAGGCACATAAATCAAAAAATAGAATACCTTATCTATTTGTAAGTGTTGTTCTCTGTTAAAATTATGTTCCTAATGTTTGAACACCTACTGAACATATGGTCTTCTCATAAAGTAAAAATTGGCAATTTAATTTGTCTTAACATTAATTAACTTGGGCAAAAATCTGATTTTTTTTTTTTTTTTTTTTTTTTTTTAGATTTTTTTTTTCTCGGTTTATGCTAATTATCAATTATTTGCAAAAAAATCTTAAATGGATTACTTGAAATTTATATTGTCTATTTAAAAAAAAATTCAATATATGAATTTGGTTGAATTTTATATTCAATAGAAATAACATTTACATGATTACTTTGATCAGTATAAACTCAAAACCTTTTATATTATTTTTTTACGTGGATGAAAATTTGTTTTTTTAATGTCATAGTAACTCTATATTTATCTAATGTGTATATAAACAATTTCATATCATTTCACTACTTTAAGATTTTTATTTTTCTATTTTTAGCACTTTGGGAAGCAATTTTAAAACTTTTTTTCTCCATGTAGATGTATTTTCGTTACTCCCAAACTTGTAAAATCACTAGAAAAATGCTCTTCTGTTTTTATTTTAAATAAATTTAACAGTTTGTGCACATTTTCTTTAATTGTTGTAATAGATGAGTTTTTATTATTCATCAACATTAAAAGAAATCATTTAACATTTTATAACTCCTATAAGTTCATGTTTTAAAAATCTTTTAAAATTTAATTAATTTAGAACCATGGCATTGATTATCCTCATTTTGGACTACAATTTTATGCTTAAAAAACCCTAATTAACTCAAGATTTTCATTTGAAAGGGAAATATTGTAATTTTTTTTTTTTTTTTAGATTAATATTGTTGCTTGAGAGTTCAGTCATCTGTTTGTCTCTTTTTAATGAATAGTTTCAAAAGGGTAGCCTTAGTTGTTAAATATTTTCTTAAGTTTTAATATCAAGTATTCATTAACCACGTTTTGCTAAAAAAAAAAAAAAAAAAATTCTCTTCTCAGTACAGTGTCAAGTGATTAAGATATCTATGTTCTGTTTACATCTGACATGTCATTGTATATATGTGATTTATGCTAAGTTCTTATTCACTGTCTTCTCAACAATAACTTTTACTGATTCTTTGATATCAAATGATTTATCGTTCATGAAGATTGTAAAAACACCTAGGTGTGTAACACATACTCTCCATTTACACCATACAGTCAAATATTTTTAGGAGTTTTATATAAAAATATTGTTTTTTTGATATTAAGACATATTCAAAGACTTGTATTGAACTTCTTAAAGTGTGAATTTTATCAATCAAATATGATGATTTTGAGAGCAGCCAATTATGCTAGTCTTAAAAATTTGAATTATCACAATTAAATTTCTTCAGCAATTCAGCTTGAAGAGATTTTTGCTTCATGTTTAAAACAAATTTAAAAACAATTAGTTTATTAGCTGTATAACAAACTGTAAGCAAGTTATTTGTCACATGATGTTAAGACAGTAATTTACATGAAATGTAAAATATTTTGTTTGATAAAAGATAATGTTCAGAAAGAAGAAAAGTAAATTTTACTATTTAGAATATGTGCCTTAGAAAATTCCCTGCAATGAATTGTTAATTTATAAGAAGATGCAATGAGGTGCCCGTGGTGTACTGGTTATCGTCGCAGGAAATGGACACGGCGATTCGAGTTCGAATCCTCGACGAGACTGATTGCATTTCACATAGCACTAATACCCTTGGGAAAGGTATGAATCCAATTATTTTCCCTCCAGCTATGGGTAAATAGTAGGGCAGACTAGGTTCTTCAGCCTTGGTGAGGCAACTAGTCTAGGAGAAGGAAAACTCTGAATTCAAACCTGTTAAACTCCACTTAAAAAAATTGACCTTGTGTCATATCCTGCCTGAGCGGAGGGGTTGGGTAAATAGGATAAATAGGATAAGAAGATGCAATGATAATTTTCCTGTGGAGAAGTTCTCATAGATTTAGAATATTGTCAGTATAGTTAGATTGTAATAAATTACAGTTTTTCTCCCATATGGCTGTTTCTTTTTTTTCTGGGTTTTCTGTTTGCAATTCCCATACATAAGAAATCCTCTCCTTTCTCTTCCTACTTTCTCTCCTCACCCCAAATAAATCAGTTGTGGTTGTGTAGTGTGACATTGACTGTCTGTGAACACAGACAGCATTCGGCTGACAGGACTACTGATAGCTCTTACTACTGTGGTGGCTAGCCTAGTCACTGATTATGTAATGTCTGTGACCACTCAAGCATTATTTTATAGTTATCTAACATTGAAAGAACAAAATGTAAATGTCTAGATGTGTGAGTACATGCATATGTGTGTGCATACATGTACACACTGTATCAGAGAATTGGCTCTTACTCTTGGCTACAAGCTAATTACTTTTAAATTCCTATTTATTTTTAACTTGAATTGCTGAAGAAAAAAATAGGTATAAAAAAAATTTGATTTGATATTATGATTATTGAAAACTGGTATATTTGTAATTTGCTGACTACTTTCTCTTTTCTTTTCATTTCACCTGATATTTTAATGGTTCAATTGTAAGCTTCATATGAGTACAAATATCAAGTTATGAATTTTACAAGTAGAAAACTGACAAAACTCAATGATCTTGCTTTTCTAGTTACTTTTTATTTTGCTTCTACAAATATTTGGTATCATGTTTTTAATTACTCCAAATATGAACTGGGCACTTCTAAGAAAAGCCTTATTTGGTATAATTGTTTTTAATCTTTTTAATTATGAAATAATTACTCACAATCAACATTGCATTTAAATAGGATCCTAAACCTTGTGGCTTATGGTCACAAGTCATACAAATTTTGCATAATAATTGTTAAAGGAATTCTCTCTCTCTCTCTCTCTCTCTTTCGTAGAGAGTAGGACTTTAGCCCTTATGGCTAACAATCCCATGTTGGCTAGAAATACCAGTTGACTTGAATTAATCTATTTAATGCCAGGTAAGAAGCCTGCTACACTTAGAAATACAGTATAGTTGTCTGACTATGCAACTGCACCCATATTGCATATATGCAGCCACTGCACCCATGTGATAATCACAAATGCATTGGAAGTGCATACCATTTGCTTGTATCATTGTGCAGCTGCTAAATGATAGAATAGCCCGCCTACTACACACAAGAGCCAATCAGGCAGACAGGACAATGAAAGCTACAGTCTGTCTTCAAAGTCCTTTCCCTTAGCTACAACTATTTCACAAATCATTTTTATACTATTTCATAAAAAAAGTCTGTCTTGTTAATATAAAATTCATTATTTCCTTACTTCATTAACCTAAAAGAAACAAATGATGAATCAAAAAAACTTTATATTTGATGACATGACAATAAAAATCATAATTTAATGGTAAATTTTAAAACAATGAATCAAAATTGTTTTTTGTTTTTTTAATCTTTAAAATTGTTTGCTAATTTCTTCAGATTTGGCTTGCCAAATCAAATTAAATTTATTATCAGATTTGAAAATGCTTAAATAGATCAATGTTGTTCATTTTTATTAGTTTCCAGCTACTTTAATCTTTGATTATTAAAAACTTTATCCTAGGTTATAATTCAACTTAAGAGTAATGTATATTTGTTATTTTATTGGTTGAGACTCTTAGAATATATGACTTATCCATTGGTAAATTTGACAATTCGTAAAGCTTCAAAGACAGTTGATTAAGAAATTAAGCTTTTGTTAGATAAAATGCAATGAAAGGAGATTATTCATAGCTACCTATAAATACTGGTTTTTCTTCTTCCATGCACTTGTGTAGACTTACATATATAGATTTTTCTTTGTTGAATAAATTTCTTTTATTCACATATGGTATTTGTGTGTTATTTTCTTAATCTTACCCTTTTTTTTTTTTTTTTTTAATTTCAAAACAGGATTTTTTTATGAAGAGGATAAATTTGTTTCATTGATATTTGCATTATTATTTAGAAAAAATTTGTATTCTAAAAAATTGATTTTGATGATAATATGGTTTATTTATTCATTTAAAAAAATTTGCTTTAATACTTCCATTCATATTTATTTATATCATCCAAATATAGGGCCTGGCCACTGAGAGTCTAGTTTTGAATCAAGATGACACTGTACTTGTTTCTAGGTATTTGCCAATAAATTATTTAAAGTGAATGTTTTTGTGATAAATATTATATATTTTCCTTTAGTTTAATTATCAAAATTTTAGATTTTGAATTTTTGGTAATAATTGAATATTGAGTTTACTGATTTCACCCTTAAACTAGCTTTGTAGATTCTGATAGTAAAATTGGTTTTATGAAACATGTAGCCATATCCTGTCTGACTTTTTTTAATCATCAGTAGATTTTCATAATCCAGGATTTTTCAAATATTGGATGTTTTATCCCATGTAGCATGCCAGAGAAATGCAGCCAAGTACTATATTCTGCTCAAGAGACTTAAAACTCCAATTCCTTTTCTCAATGTACTTAATATATAACTGCATACATTCTCATCAAAGTGTATATTTGTTTTAGAATACTTCTAAAATAGGTTTTTATTTAATCTTCATGTACAGATAGATTTTTTTCTCTTTTTGGGTTGGTTCCAAGATATGTCAAAAATGAATAGACTTGCCTAATATATGCTCATGATTTTATTTCTAGCCTATACATCTAAATTTTTTGTTCAGTAAAAGTAAATTTAAAAAAAAAAGTGTTGATTTTCACTTGTAAACTAATTTTAGTCATATTTTCCTCAGTTTTAAATGAACACGTTAAAATTGCTTTTAATTGTTCAATTTTATTAACAAAGAATATTTTCTAATCCTCTAGTTTAATTTTATTGGCTCTTTAATTGTATTCCTAAAGAGGATGATGGTGTGCTTTCTGTTGAGAATTTCAGTTTGCTTTATATTATTAATCTATCATCAACAACATAAATGGTTTACTAGATAAAAATAAGGATGTGTTGGCTAAATGAGATGGATCAATAAATTCATAACCTGATTACTAGTTATTACCTAAAATTTTATCTGTATTATGCTTAGTCCATGTGATTAATATTCATCACAGAATTAAGGGTATTGATGAGGAGGAGATTGTGTGGGGAAAATGAATATTTTAGTGTAAATTTTTATCTATTATTGAGTACCTGCATAAACCTTTATATATGCAAAGACAAAAAATAACTTATAACTGGAATTGTTTTTAAATATATGCATGATTTTCTAGCATGTGACCTATCTATTTATAAAATGGTTTTAAAAGTATAGTTTGATAATATTTTGCTGCTGCTGCTATTATTGCTGTTTTTTTTTTGTTTTTTTTTACTCATTTGAGAGTTTTTCACACCAATGTTAGCTGATGGTTTCTCACTGAAGTTTGAATGACAGCAAGTCTCCACAAGTTTCCAGGACTCACCTCAGTATTCTGGCCGATCTTAATAATGCTGTCATTTGAATGGTCTCCACTTGTCCTCTTATTTCAAGCCCTCCAGTCCCTTTATCAATCCTTTGGTGATTGTACTGAGTGCACCAATTACAATTGGTATTACCATCACTTTCATGTTCCATAGTTTTTCAATTCTTTAGCAAGGTCCAGGTACTTATCTTTCTTTTGGCTTTCTTTCAGTTACTCTGTGGTCAGCCAGAACGGTAAATTCGACAGGTTCTCTTTTTTTTTTTTTTTTTTTTCTTTTTTTTTTTTTTCTTTTTTTTTCAACCATCACTAAATCTGGTCGTCTGGCCTAGATTAGGTGATCCATTTGTATCTCAAAGTCCCAGAGAAGTTTGTGTGTCTCATTTTTCAGGACGGATTTTGGGTTGTACATATACCATTTGTTCATAGTCAAATTTAAACTTCTTGTACAATTCCCAGTGGATCACCTTGCCCACCTAGTCATGTCTAGTCTTATTCCTTTTTTATGCTAGCTTATTGCATTTGCTTATTATGTGATTGATTGTTTCATCTCTATCACCACATTACCTACATAAGCTATTTTTTGTGATGTTAATTATGATTATCATTATAAGTAAATATGCTTTATGTTTCTTAGAGGTTCTTATAACAGAAAATCATCTTATTTGAAGAATAATATTAACTTTTTGTAACTTAAGTTTTGAAAATATTACAAAATAAAATTATGCAATAGTATCATCTTAAGATGGTTGGGATCAGTTACAAAAGCCTGCCTATTTTTGAAAATTGTTCTTTTCTTTAAACAATTATAGAGATGGTTTGTGCCAAATAAGAGAAACATGTCTTTATTCTGCCTATACATTCTGCTTTAGATGATATGTCATCAGTTTCCCCAATTGTTAGAATAGATTATTTTAGAATATTAGTTTTTACAAATTTTTTAATATAACCTTTAATTTTGGACTCTGAAGAAATTTATGAAGATTATAAAGCAGCCGTTATTCGTCATGCACCTGTTTTCAACATAGATTTGAAGTAGACTAAATTTCTAGCATATTAAGATACCTGAAAATCTTAGTCATTTTACATTAACTTATTACTATTTCATATAATTTATTTGAAAGCAATTTTTTTAAACAAATATGAAGGTATAGAAAAAAGTAAATTTTCCTACATTTATCTAAAAAGAACTTCTAAGCTTGAGATATTTTATCAAAAGACAAAATAAACATATACTACAATTACACTTAATTAATCAAAATTAATAGGGCAGAATAAGATCTTATCCTGCATCATTAGAATAAACAAGTCCTTCCTCCCACTTTCTTTCCTATCTTTAATTGTCTACAATCTTCAATTTAACTCTGACTAAATGTCAACTAAATTTCATCCCACATTTGAAAACTACTCAAACTATAGATAGTCTTGCTATCCGTCAAACATCAAACAAACTTAGTTTTCAATATAAATTGTCAGGTTGTTTCTGTGCCTTGATAGTGTCTTTATATTATATAATTTACTATATGTATTTATCATTGCTTAGCTTTAAACACTTTAGCACATCTTAATACATACACCATATTTTTTCATGTATAAGAGGAATGTTTGAAAGCCTGTAAGCAAAAATCTGTTGATTTATTGATTGATGTGTGTAAGACTTTTTCCTTTATAGAACTGAAAAGATTTTAACATACTTTCTGACTGACAAACACTCTTAAAAAAATGATTATTATTTCTATGACCTTTCTTTTGCCTGCACACTTGACCTTGGCAGGAAAAATGCAGAAAATTCCTTTTTGGCTTATTTTTCTATCTGTACATTTTGATACAGGTAGCGTTCCTTATAATATTTTATTATTCCCTTTGTAAATTTTTTTAAAGCATTTTTTATTGATACTAATTCTAGACAAATTATTTTGGGTTGCCAGGACAAAAATAGCCATTTGCTAACTTCATTTGGCTAGATCTATATTTAATATAAATATAGAGCAGAACAAGAACAGTAATAAAAAAGAATTCAATAGAAATCTGTAGTTGCTCAATTAATACAATGCAAAATCTCTCTAGATAGCTTTGTACTTGTGAGTACTTCAGATTAAGGTGTAGTATCATTAAAAAAAATAAAATATTTATATATAGATTAAGAGAAAAACCTGATTTTTAAATTTAAAATTATTAAATAAAATAAAAAGTAGCTTGTTCTGAATCAATGAATCTGTATAGAAACTGACTGGTTTTAAGCTTTTAATTTCATACTTTCACAATTCAAATGCCATTCCTAGAATAGAGTATTATTCTTAAAATTTAGTTCAAACTCCAGTTATAGCAGGTGATAGATATAAATATTATCATTTATAGTCGCTTAAATCAAGAATGAACTAAGATTATTTCTTTACTTATTTTAACATTAGACACATTAAATGGATCCCTTTTTAAGTAATTTTTTTTTAAATCTAGATTTATTAAATCTGGGAAAATGTAGTTGCACATAAAACAATATCTAAATTTCTCTGATGTTATAGATTATGTTCAGTTTAATAAAGAATCTTATTCATAGTGTCAAGTAGTAGTTTAGTTGCAGTAATAGTAGTATAACACATTTTGTTTTTTTTTTATGATAACTAGTATTATTACATATTATTTTACAAGAATTTTTATATGCATTTTTTTATCTTACAAAGTAGGGTATTCTCCACTACTCTTTTTATACCTAGTGTCAAAAAATATTTAATATTTTTACATCATACACTTGCTTTTACTTGTATGTATGTCTGTGTAAAAGATCAAGCATATTATATTATAATAAGCTTCTCTCTTATATGTTGTGTTAGACTTTCAAAATATCCTTGAATTTGTCTCTTTTGTAGGCAGTAGGAAATTGTGCATGTTAAGTAGGGATATGAAGTTAAAGTCATCATTAGTGTAAATATTCATATGTACCCAGCTGGTAATTGGATACATGAAGTGGTGTTTTCCGATTGGGGGTATGAATGTTGCTTGCCTTACACATGGCCTCTTTCATTACTTTCAGTGTCTTTACATGCAATGCATGTTACTCTCTGTGTTGATATGCATAGAAATTGTATGTGTGTGCATGCAGAAAAATGATTACATTTGATGCAGTCTTTTTTAAAAGCTTTAAGCAACATGGTAAAAAGATAAAAACCTTTCTGCTTACAAAAAAAGTCATTTGTCTCTGATAGAAAATCTTCTGAATGCTATTAGAAAATAGTTAGACTTTTGACACATCCTATTTTTCCCTTTTGATTCCAGTGCACAGCCAGAATGTTCTTTCTTTATTTCCTCTTCTGTTTTTTTTCTTTTTCCTTCCCTGTCATTGAATGAAGCCTATTTCAGTTCACTGCAAGTATGTAGTTCCTCTGGAGTTGGACTCTCTCTCTCTCTCTCTATATATATATATATATATATATATATATATATATATATATATATATTAAAAAGTAATCACTTTCTTATAACTCTAACTAAAAGTTTCATGTGCCAAGTGCCACAATTATCAGAGGAAATTTTTTGTTTTATAGTTCCACTTCCTAACATGTAAGCAGTTCAATTTTACTGTCAAATGGTTGTTTTTCTTGTTCCTTCTTATTCTTATTGTGTGTGTGCAGAGGAAAGATGGAACAAAATTTACTCGCATATGGTCTTTTTTTAAAGAAACATTTGCCCCAATAATAATGCCTTACAGAAACATGAAAGCAATAGTTCACTAACCTAATAGAGAAATTCTATAGTGTTGTGTTTTTTGGGGTTTTTTTTCCAAGTTATATGGATTAAGAATTAATATATTTTGTTTTAAGAAAACTATTCTTTTAAAAGAACAGGTTTTCAGTAACCCATTAAAAATGCTATCTTTTTTTCTTTTTTTTTTTTACTATCTAAAAATATTACGTTGTAAGTAGGTACAATGAAAAAGATGAAAAATAAAAAGGTATCCTTACAAAGAAAGAAGCTAGGAATTAGAAAGGCGAAAATTATACATTGCAAACATCCCCTCTTTTTGTATTCCCCACCTCCCCACAATTATTTAGAATAGGTACCTCTAGATTTTTTTTTTTTTTTTTTTTTTTTTTTTAAGCTGTAAAAAATTCCTTGAATCAAATGTTTTTTTAATTATTTAATCAGTAAATGTCATTTACTAAATTCAGTACTTTTCCTATATATATTAAAAGGTATACAAGATTTCAGTACTCAATTACATCGCTTTTCTGAGTTATAGGTTGACACAGACAGAACAGCAACCTTATATATGTGTGTACGTAAGTGTTGGCATGAATGTTCTGGTCATATATATGAGTTGTGTGTGTGTGTGTGTACATAAAGTAATATCTAGCTAGTGTCTGCTGATGGGGGTTATCTTTTCCAGTGAAATAAATTAATAAGGACAATTTAACCAGGTTTGAGTTTCCATCTAACTGCACTATATACATATATATATATATATATATATATATATATATATATATATATATATATATATATATATTCATTAAAAAAAAAAAAATGAAGTAAAAACCATTCAAACTACAAACACAAAGTAAGTTCAAGACTCATTGAATACCCCATTAACTAGACCTTGTGGCAGACTTGTTCTGACGAAAAATTCAAGCTGGAAAAAAAATATATAAATACACACACACACACCAACAAAGACGCTTTGAGGGGTGTCCTCGAGGTGTAATGGTTAAAGCGATGGACTGCAGAATCATAGTACGCGAGTTCGTACTCCAGTCGCGTTATTATGTTCACTTTCGGGCAATTACCCTTGGGAAAAGTATGAACCCCCTTATCCACCCAGCTATGGGTTAAATAGTACCACTACTGTTCTTCTAGGAGAATGGCTTTGGCATTAAATAAACTAAAATGAGTTGATATGCCATTAAACAAAGAAACCAAACCATAGACGCTTTGGAGAAAAACTTACCAGTAAATTGCAAACCACACTACCACACGTATGCACATTAAAACATCCCCAAGAAAAGTACTCTTATACACACACACACACACACACACACACACACACACACACACACACACAGAGGAAAATAATTTAGTGAAATCCAAAACCACTCCAACTCACACCCAAAACAACAAAACATCAAAGAGGAGTAAAGCAGACTACAGTAAACACACTGTAAGAAAAAGTGGGGAAGACCTGTATAAACCTAATACCAACTGAAAATCATTCAAACTGCAAACACAAGCGAGTTCAAGTCCCATTGAGTACCTCATTAACAAGGCCCTATGCCATATATATTCACTAACAAATGCAACAAACTGGGATAATACACATATGTATGAATAAAATAAATTGAGAAAACACAAATAACTTGGCAGGCCTACCTATATTAAAATATTTTTATT
>CAUZXS010000275.1:0-34868 GCA_963585895.1 Sepioteuthis lessoniana | reverse complement strand
GACTGACAGAGAGGAGCAAAGAAAGAAATTACAAAGGAGGACAAAATTCAACACACCACCCTAAAAATATGTGTGTATATATGAGTGTGTGTGCATGTATGCATGCACACACAGACACATACAGAGAATACTTATATATAAATAAAAGCATATACGCGTACATCGACCAGAGGTCTTCTCAGATAATTAAATCCAAAATAAACATTCACTGACACAAATTGGGAATTTTTAAAAATTGCAACAAGTCAACAACTTATCTAGCATATGCATACAATAGTATACTTACATGTATACATGTGTACACACACACACACACACACAATCAAACACTCAGAAAGAATACATGCTAATATATAAAAAAGCATTTACATAGACAAGAGAACTTTACAGACAACTCAAATGGGACATTGACAGACATAAAAATCTGGAATTACAAAATCATTGCAACCTATCAAAACAATCTTAACTATAAAAATAACAATCCGAACTTACCATTACGATTTAAAATCACTTGAAAGAGACTTTTAGTCTCCTTTAAAAGATTTTAATGCATGTAGAGCAAAAGAATACCAAAAAATAAAAACCTAAATATGAAATAGTAAAATATTTGCAGAACTATTCCCTATAAATAAGTTACTCATTGAACCAACAACAATCTTTTATATACATTAATGTAAAGAAGTATATATGAATATATGTAAGTATATATGTAAATATGCATATATATATATATGTATATATATATATATATATTGCATTTCACATAGCACTAATACCCATGGGAAAGGTATGTATCCAATTATTCTCCCTCCAGTAATGGATAAATAGTAGGGCAGACCAGGTTCTTCAGTTTTGGTGAGGCAACTAGTCTAGGAGAAGGAAAACTCTGAATTCAAACCAGTTAAACTCTGCTTGAAAAATTTACCTTGTGTCATATCCTGCCCGAGCAGAGGGGTTAGTAAATATGTATATATATACAAAGCGAGAGAGAGAGAGAGAGAAAGAAAGATAGACATATATGTATATATATATATAAATATGTATAAATAAATATGTATATTATATATGTATATATATAACATGTATATTAGATATATATATATATATATATATGTATATTATATATATATATAATATGTATACTTTATATATATATATATAAATATATATGTATGTATATATGTACGTGGTGCCTTCGATAAATTTCCCATTTTTTTTTACAGGCATTTAAAATTGTCGTAGCCTCTTGAAAATTCAGTATGTTATTGCTATACATCTTATGAGATGACTGACCAATTTTCATGATTTCAGCTTCAAATCAACAGCAACAGCAGTAATTGGAATACACCCTACTAAAGCCTGATTGTCACTGCTGGTGAATTTCAAAAATGCAATCTGGACGTGAGAATGATATGCAATAAACTTCTTTTTTAAACTTGGAAAAAATGCGACAGAAACGTATGGAATGCTTCAGACTGCTTTTCGACCATCTTACATGAATTGAGCATCAGTTTTTGAGTGGCATAAGAGATTCAAGGAAGGCAGGGAGTCTGTGAGGGATGATGAGAGGTGTGGGGGGAGTAAGATTTCTAAGAGCATATTTAGCGTTCTTATTTTTAAAAATATTACGTTGCACCAAATAATCACCGATACAAATTAGCATTATTTAAATATGCATATATTATGTATATATTAGCGTATTAATTAATCTTTTCTCTCCAATATGAGATAAAAAGCATATTTTTCTTACAAACAATTCCCAAGGCAAATCTCAAGATATACAAGAGTACTATGGCTATAAAACTAATACCCCACCTCATATAAGAATAATTTACTTCTGAATCTAATTTAATCAGACGAATCAAGTCCATAAAAGATATTACAACTATAGAAGTAGTTTTGCACACAAAATATGTACACACAGAACTGGTTTATCAAACTACGTTTGGGAAATTAAAAAGAAGCAAGATATAGATTCTATATTGAAATGGGAAATAGAAAATTCCGTAAATATTAGGCTGGTGATAAATACTTTCGCCTATATTATGGAGGAAAAACTAACGATTGCTGTAATATATTGTTGTTGTGGGTGTTAGTATTACTCAGTAAGCTTAAGTAGGTTTAAGGACAACATAAGGCGCGCATGCTTTAGTTATGGAATCTTTATTCTAAATGGGCAGAGTGTGTGTATGTATTCCTAAGTCAAGGGGTTATAATCTTGCGTGTAGAGAAATAGTCCGTGTTATTACTTCATCCCCCATACCAATGGAAAAGAGGGGTGTTGCTATATTCCTTGTTTATTTGTTTTATATCTTTTTGGCCTGTGTATTTCACGGCCACTTCTTGTTGTGTTGTATGCTGGCTGTTTTATACTTCTCTGGTGTGAGATGCTATTTGTATTTGTGAGTCCTTTTTGTAATGAAGTGATTTGGTCATTAAAATTAACCTGTTTATGGCTGGATGTTTCTGCTGCTCTTATTTGTACTCTTCTTCGTCTTTTTGATGATCCATCTGGGAGTTGAAGGATGTATGGTCAGGGTTCTGCACATCTACTTGTGATTGTTGCTGGTTTCCATTTCCCAGTTTGGTTATCCAATATACGTACATCTTGCCCAGGGACAAGTGGTGGTAGATCATGAGCTATTCTATCATGATACATTTTCTGTATATCCTGTGTTTCAGTTCTTCAGGGATATGGTCAGTGTTGAAAAATCTTGGGGTTGAAACTTTGGCAATTAGGTTTGATCTTAAAATGCGATTGTTTAAGAGTTCAGCTGGGCTTGGAAGGTTGTGGTTGATTGGTGTTGTTCGCAAATACAGCATTGCTAAGTTAGGATCTCTTCCTGCTTTCTTAGCCTTAATTAGAGCTCTTTTAATTGTTTGGATTTGTCTTTCAATAAAACCATTTGATTTGGGGAACTTTGGTGATGATGTGATATGATCAAATTGCCATTGTTGGGCAAATTCTTTGAATGCTTCACTGGAGTACTGTGGTCCATTGTCACAAACAACTCTGTTGGGAATACCATGTTCAGAGAATACTTGCTTCATTGTTGATATGACCATATTGCTTGTTGTCAGGCCATTAATTTTCCGTATAATTGGAAATTTACCGTAATAATCAGCAATTATCAGATATTCATGATTATTGCAGTTAAACAAATCTGTGCCGACAACTTCCCATTATCTGCTGGGGATATCATGTTGCTGTAAAGTTTCCTTTGGTTGTGCCGGAAGGTTTTCCTGGCATATTGAACAATTCTTGATCATGCTCTCGATATCTGCATTAATTCGCTCCCAGTATACAGCATCTCTGGCTTGAAGACGTGTTTTTTCGACACCTTGATGGCTGTAACGTAGCTGGTCCAAGATAATTTTTTGTTGGGTTTCAGGAGTAATAATTTTTGATCCCTTCATGATCATGCCATCGTCGACAGATAGTTCATCTCTGTATGGCCAGTATGACCGTATTACGGGTGGTAAATCCTTAATTGAGTCTGGCCTTCCTGCTGTCATGATTCCTTGTAGTTGATCAAGTACTGGATCAGCCTTGGTTTCTTTCCTTATCTTATTCAGGCGTTCACCCCTGAATCAAACCAAATCGACTCTAATGTCTAGGTCGATTGTATCGGCCTTTTCAGTGCTAGGGAGATGGCTTAGAATATTAGCTAGAGTCATTTCATGCCCTGGAATGTACTCGATTTGCATCTGGTATCCCTGTAGCTTAAATATCATTCGCTGTAATCTAGTGGGTGCATTGGTAAGTGGCTTTTGTAGTATCATGACAAGTGGCTTATGGTCAGTGAGAACTTTAAATTGACGTCCCTATAGATATATGCGAAATCTTTGGACACCAAATACAATTGCAAGAAGTTCCCTTTCTATGCATGCATACTGTTTTTCTGCGCCTGTTAGAGACTTTGATGCATATGGGATTGGTTTTTTTGTTTTGTATTAGTGCAGGTCCAAGTCCTTTCAGGCTTGCATCAGTTTGTAATACTGGTATTTCAGTTGTGTTAAAGTATGTTAACGTTGAGTCTTGACTGATTACTGTTTTGAGTTTATCAAAACATTCCTTGTGGTGTTCTTCCCACAAAAAGGGTGCATCTTTCCTCAACAGTCCTCGTTGAGTATGTGTCTTGTCAGCCAGGTTAGGAATTGTAGCAGCCACAGATCTATTTCCTTTCGCGAATCAATGCCCCTGTTAAGAGAATCGGTCACTCACTGACCAATCAACTGGCAGAGCGCATTAATTCCTTCTCCCTCTCAGGAACTATTTTTCTGGTCCTTTTTCTGTAGAACAGACAACGTCAGAGAGAGTCTGGAGCTAGCAGAAGAAACATATCTCTCTCACATGACTGCACTGATTCCACTTGGAACACTTCGCTCACTGCTAGCTTTAAACACGCTTCATACGAACCAAAGACCAGCATACAGACCAGCGACGCAAAGAGACACTTTCTCACTCTCACTCCTTTACGCCTGCTATTTATAAACCTTACTTTGTTGTGTTGTTAAAAGAAGTTTTGTTATTTATTTGTGTTGCCTAAAATATATAGTGTTATGGAAATTAACAATTTCCCGAAACGCTAAAGAATAAACGGTGATAGGTATGTGATAAGACCTAAGAATTTTTGTAGCTCTTTTTTGCATGATGGGTACTGCATGTTTTGCTGGTCTTTGAGATTTTCTGGGTCACTATATATCATTCCGATGAAAAATATGCTTTTTGATTTGATTTTGCATTTTGCTGAATTAACCACAAGATCATTTTCGGTGGCTATTTGCATGAACCTGTGTAGAATCTTATAGTGTTCTTCTTCTGGTTTAGCATAGACAACGACGTCATCAGCGATTCCTCTAGTGCCATCAACTAGCTCAAGTATTTGATCCATCTTCATTTGGAAGATGTCTTGTGATACGCTCAATCCGAAAAGTAACCGCTGAAAGCAGTACCTGCCATAAGGGGATTGGAACGTTGTTAACAATTACAATTCAGTGTCGAGATGTATAGACCAATAACCAGCTTTGGCGTCAAGTTTAGAGAATATCTTGGCGCCTGTAAAATGGTGTGTTCTCTCTTCTATGGTCGGTGTTGCATGGTGTGGTCTTCTGAGCGCTGTATTAAGGTGTCTTGGGTCTAGGCAAATTCTCAAACTCCCATCTTTTTTATGGGAGTATGCTAGACTTGAAACCCAGTCTGTAGGTTTAATCACCTTTCTTATTATCTTATTTTTGACCATGTTATCAAGCTCCTGTTTTATATAGTCTTTAAGTGCAATTGGGTTTTTTCTAGGTGTGTCAATATGTGGATGTATGTTTTTGTTGACCGATAGTCTGACTGGATCTGGCATGGAGCCAATTTTGTCGAACTAATCAGGATACATCTGCATCAGATCTTTGGTTGCATTCATCCGTGTGGCTGCAGGAGTTTGGAATGCATCTTCTTTATTGACTGTGCAGTGAAGAGTAATTAGTTTGAGCTGTTCCAGCGATGGTAGCCCTAGTACTGCTGGCCCTTGTACGTCCACAATGTGGAAGGTGCTGACATGCCAGTCTGATTTGTTGTATTGACAGGGTATTTTGATGTTACCAAAGCATTTTATTGTTGTGCCGTTATAAGCTATCAGTTTTTTGTTGATAAATTGTTTTTCTATGTTTGGGAAACCATCTGCGTCCAGTTTTTCTGTGAACATTCTAGGGGATGTAGGGTGTTTATGACCTCGGCCTTTGTTTTGGTTTTGTTCCGTTTGACAAACATACTGATGCCCAGTGGTTTGCTTTATCACACGTGTTGCATTTTGATCCGAATGCTGGACAAGCTTCACGGCGAAAAGCATGGCTTTTACCACATTTGAGACATTTATTTGACATAGTAGAACGTGTTGTTGTTCTTATGGCTTGTATATTAGTATTATCCACATTATTATTATTATTATTATTATTATTCACTATAGCCCTCAGTTGTTTAATGTGAATGTTGGAAACATCTTACGTTTTGCCAATACTAACAGTTTATTCCAGGGTTAGAGTTTTGTCTTTTCTTAGAAACTCCTTTTGGAAGTCTGCAATGGCGATAATGAGTTCTTTTATCCGTTGATGTTGTTCATGTTCTTTTAACGAATATCTCTGAGTCATTCGCCTGCATCTGTTGACAAAGTCGTCTAACGATTCCTCAGCTTCCTGTTTATAAGTCATTAATTTCAAATGGTCTATTCTAAAATTTTCTTTAGGTTCGAGTTGTTCAATGAACTTATTAAAAATAATTTCAGGAGTACGTTTTTCTTCCTCCGTTAATAAACATGTGCTGTATTTTTAAACCTTCATTCCCAACTCTCAATAGTATGTAGTTTACTTGTTGTTCTATTTTTATCACGTAAAAAAACGATGCACATGGCAATAATTAAAAAGAGTTTTAATTATTTACCTGATTGATTTTTTTCTTGAAATTCTGTAAAAAGACAACGTTTTGTTGCTTTTTTTCCGAGTTGGTTTGTTGGACTTTTTGTCCAGAAGTGTCTTCGGTTTGTTTCTTTATACACGGATTTTCGGGGGTTTCTTTTGAGCCTTTAAATGTTGTTTTCGCTTTTTAAACCTTTAAATATGGTTTTCGTTTTTTAAGCCTTTAAATATCTTTTTTTTATCATCCCGGCTGCCACCATGTAATATATTGTTGTTGAGGGTGTTTGTATTGCTCAGTAGACTTAAGTAGGTTTAAGGACAACATAAGGCGTATATATATATGCATGTATATGCATGTATATATATATATATATATGTGTGTGTGTGTATGTGTGTAAACGTACAGGTATACAACTACGTATATACAAGTATATATATATGTCAATATATATGTAAATGCATATATATATATATATATATATATGTAAATACATGTATATATATAAATGCATGTATATATATACATGAATATATCTCTCACGTATATGAAGATGTTGATATATGTATATATATATATGTATGTATATGCATATACACTTACATTTATATGTATATTTGCTTACGTGTATATATATATATATATATATGGTTGGTTGGTTGGGTTTTATGGCATATCAACCTTTGTAGTTTATTTGATACCAAATACTGTTTATACATATATGAAACCAATGATTTGTAAACGAAATCTATGTAGATAACATTTTAAACAAGCTAGAGCTCATTTGTTTGCACATAATTAAATAGTTTCAAATATTGCTATATAACACAAACAATTCAACATCAACCATTTATTTGCACACAGTTAAATGATTATATATAAGATTTGTAAGCAAATTGTTCGGAGGTTTTGTTTGGTTTTATGTCATATCAACCATTGTAGGTTATCTAATTCCAAAATCCTCTTTATGCATATATTAAATTTATAAGATTTGGTTTTCTTGGGTTTTATGGCGTATCAACCACTTTAGGTTATTTAATGACAAATCCTATTTATACTCCCTAGATTAAATACATATGATGTTACAATTACAATTTAACATCAGTCATTTGTAGGTGAACATTTAAATATTCATGACATGTACGAGTAAGAGATTAATTTGTCGGTAAGTTCATTTTTACCCTTTAAGAGGATGGTTTGTAGGTAACATTTAAAAAGAGATTGAACTTATCTGTTTGCCGACAGTTAAATGGTTTCAAGTATTGTAGTTATTTATTATATCTTCTAGATTGAAGTTGCCAACTACGCAATCAGTTTCCCTATTTATACTTCGTATACTATAGTATCTTTTTAGGAATTTTGTTGATCATTGAGCATTGCATTGTTTATTCATTCTTATTGGTGACTTTGTTCTTGGTATTGAGGGGGACTGAATCGAATTTTGCCGAGGGCAGTTTGAATGCGCTTCCTGGTCATGCATTGTTTACTTTGGTGTTCATATGTATTTTTCCAGCTTGGCCAATGGGAGCTTGTGGTTTTTGTTAAAGCTGTTCCGGCTTTTTGGGAAACAAGATTTTTAGTTTGTCTTTGACGGTTTTTAGTGGACGGATTGGAGACTTATGTGAGAGCTGTGTCACGTGATATCCCCTGAGACGATGGAAGTGGGATGACTGCTGTTTGAATTAACAGTAACCAGACTTGGGTGACATCTAGTAGCCCTAACAAAATCGCCTGACCAGGGGTGGGTAGAAGCCAAATGATTGGCTGGGGCCCTAAAACGGAAGTGGCACCCTTCTCCCCGTCGGCGAAAAAAACGAGAAGAAAAGTTAGTTATTGGAAAGGGCTCGTGGCAGACAGACCCATAGCCATTTACTCCAGGTAGAAGACAAAAGAATATCTGAGACACGAGGGACCCAAGTTCTTCAAGCCAGTGTTAAAAATAGCTTAAAGTCTATTAGCCCGTGAAAGAAGAAAGATTCTCCAGTGGAACCCCGTCGAAAAATAAGATAAGTAACTTTGGGGCTATTCCTCCTATATACCCAAATTTTATATGCCACTCTCTCTCTCTCTCAATTTGAAGAAAAACAAAAGTCAAGAAAAGACATTTATATTCGTGGACTGTCCATTTATTATATATTTGACACTTTGAAAGTGTATCTCTTTGTATAGTAAAGGATTCCTTTATTTTTAATGTTACCACGTGGTTGAAGTTGTTCATTGCCGTATCTTCTACGAATTTGTTACTTCATGCTTCCTTTTCAGCTTCTATTCGCCTTATGTTATCTTGCTTAGAGTTGTCCAATTAATTCCTTAAAAATATCACACGGGAAACCGGAGTTGCCGACTACTATAATATAATATTATTACGACCAAACCTATAGGTCCATATTCTTCCATTGTCTAGGGGAAGGAAGGAAAGCGACCTGGTGGGTGTGTGGATAGTGTGAAATTTGGAACCCCTTGCCAGCGGCGGTCAGTCTGGCCCTAAATTAATCCCTCACGTAATATGCCAGTTCTTATATGCCTGAGAGAAAAACTCTGAACGAGGACTTATTCTACAAGGGATCAAGTGCCAACCTGCCCCGTCTTCACACGTGCGAAAATAAAACCCCGTTCTGGGATAAAAGTAAACCTTTCGCGTCACAGCTGTTTTGTAGAAGGATATTTTTTACTGTTAGGAGTGCTTCGTGTTTGAATGGTAGATTCTATGTGTGTTTTTCCTAGGATTACCTCACTGAATTTCTCTTTATTTTTGACTTCTTGACGTTCAGATTGTGTTTGCTGAAATTCGGTTGAGTGTAGTTTTTCAGATGCTCCCTGAAACTTTGGCCAATCATTCGGTTCCAACTGGATCAGTTTTTCTACCAGAGCTCTATATTTGTTGTCTTAAATGATTGGATCCAACGTCCGTGTAACAGAAGCGTGTTTTCTCCCATATAGGATCCTGCTATTTTCCTCGCTTCCAGGAAGGTGATATTACTCTTGTGCTTTTCTTTTCTTTTTTTTTTATAGATGACACCAGATCTTGAGTGAGCCGGATAGTCTTGTCGACAGTTTGGAGATCAAATTTCATAGGAGCAGTCTTCCTCTATGTTGTCCGGGTCCTCTTCACTACACTTTGCACGTATCTGTCGTCCTCTGCAAGCTTCACTGTGAAGCACCTCAGGGGTGTTGAGACATACTCGTCAATCCTCAAAAAACAATAGCCGATTTTCACCTCCTTGGGAGAATGGAGTTGATTGAATGTCATGATATAGGTGTTGGTCTGGATTTGTTCTTGGCATTTTCTAGTGGTTATTCTTCTGATTTGTCATTCCCTGTTTTCCTAGGGCTGCGGTCATTTCTTCTGCTGTAGCCAAAGCCAACTCCAGCGTGGGGATATGCTGTGCATTTGGTAGTGTGGAAACTTTTAATTTTGAGGATGTTTTCTGTCTGCTTCCGGCTGTCCATCTCGACAAGCAAGTTTCCATTCCTATGTTTTATTTTCGTCTTTTGGAGGAATAGCTCTCGTCGAGTTAACTTTTTCTTTTAAGAAAGGGAATAATTTGGCTTGGCAGACATCCTCCAAATATTCAAGGACAATTAATCTGAGGAAGTCAGCTGCCTCATTCTCCGAGTCTGAATCGGATTTTTTTTTTTATTAGCTGACGCCATAAATTATGTTTATCTTGTGCTTTTCTTTAATCCTCCACCCAGCATATAGTCCAACTTGTGTTGGGAATGTACTAAGGGGGAAACCCATTCGCCTTATTCGAGACGAGAATTCACGACTAGAATACACGAGCTGGGAGTAGGTTTTTGAGCCCATTGCCAATTTCAGGTTTTCAGTAAACGTTACTAATTGCAGTGTAATTTAGCATTGGTCAGATTCCTATTTTCTCAATGCAACTGACCCTCAATCACCACCTACAAGCACCTGAAAGATAAAGGTTGGGAGATTGTGGCTAGTGCAGATTGAAAAATACGACCAGAAAAAATATATAGCTGCTAGATCAGGCCTGTCCGACCATACGTCTACCCTAGTAAGGGCATAAGTGATGTGTTACAAGTTACTTAACCATTCAGTGGCACTGCTCAACCTCCAGGATCCCGTCCTTAAATATCACAAGTCGCTACCCACGTCCAGCAGGTAGCCTCTTGGGGAGTGGGAGGGCTTACCCCTCTGCAGAGGTACAGTCGGCATACTCAAGACCCCCAGCCAACAGGGTGGATGTGAATATACATATATATACATATATATGTTTATGTATATATGTATGCATAAATACATATACATATATACGTGTAAATATATACATATATGTGCATATAAATAAAAATATGTGTATGCATATGCATATATAACGTGTATATGTACATGTACATATGTATATATATAAAATATGTTTATATATATGTATATATGTGTATATATACATGTATATGCATATACACCTATAAGCGTGTTCAATATATATATATATATATATATATATATATATTCATATATGATATATGTGTTTATATGTATATATGTATGTATATATCTAACTATATATGTATACATGTATATATAATGTGTATATGTATGTATATACACGTATATTTATGTATGTATATATAAATCTATATCCATGAATATATATATGTATCTGTCTAAATATATATATATGTGTGTGTGTGTGTGTGTGTGTATAAATATTTATATGTATGTATATACACGTGTATATATGAGTATATATTCATGAATGTGTGAGTATATATATACCCACACACACACACACACACATGGGTATCCATCTATATGTATGTATGTATGTATGTATGTATGTATGTATGTATGTGTATATTTTTATGAATCTTTATTTCTTTAATTCTGCAAGGACATACATTAGCACAAAATCTGTTCATAATCTGGCTTGATTCCACCCTTTGAACGTCGATAAATCTAAAAAGGAAATGTCTGTTCACTAAAAAAAATGCAAGAAGCAAACGATATCCCGCAGAAACTATAATAGATGCAGACAATGCAGATGATATAGGGCTTCTTGCAAATACCCATGCCCAAGCCGAATCCCTGTTGTATATGGAGGCAATGGAGGCATTGGCTTCCACGGGAACACAAACCAAACGGAGTACATTTGTTTTGATTGAGAAGGTTCCTTATCATGTTAAATTAATAAAATTCACCTACCTTGACACCAGCGTCTCTTATCTACTGAAATTGATAGCAATATACGCCTAGCTAAGTCGTGGATTGCTATCGATAGGCTCTCCATCATATAGAAGTCAGATTTAACCGATAAAATAAAACGGAATTTCTTCCAAGCAATGGTTATATCAATAGTTTTGTAGTGATCCTCCACGTATACGCTGACAAAACGTGGAGAGAAAAAGCATACCGAGAATTGCACGAGAATATTACAAGCCATATTCAATAAATCCAGGAAGCAACACACCACGACCACCCATCTATAAAACCATCCAAGTATATATGTATATATATGTATACGTGCATATATCCAAATATATGAGCATATATGTATATAGACATGTATATGTGCATACACACACACACACACACACATATATATATGTGTATATATATATATATATATATATATACGTATATATATACGTGTATGTATGTACATGAGTATATATTTGTAGAGAAGAGGAAAATCTCGTATTTTGGTTTGGCGCTCAATTTATTTCAACACTTAATTTCACCCAATCAGGATGACTTATCCTATTCAGCCCGGACCTTCATTTCCGGCTAACAAAACGGGTGAGCAGCCAAACCCAGTCTCTTGGGCTTGAAACGTCGACCAGAACAGACGTTCCGCTGGTCGTCCCTGCTTAGCGATGCTTTTTAACATAGCAACACCAGCAGCAGCAACATGGACACTCAACGAGGGAACCATCTAATTTATGGATTTCTTCCAAGGAATCCCAGTTGAATATGAATTGGATGCATTCAGCTTGCCTTCCACAGGCACCACTTCATGTCACCCCAAAAATTGGCTATGTCGATCCGAGCGTAACTCCGCTCTCGACACACTAGCTACCATTTCACCTCTGGCCCACATTAATGGAGATAACGCATACTCTCCCCCAAATACCAGATACAAAACTACACGGTGACTCTAAACACAATCCCTCACACGTCCAGCAACACACGCTGCCATCTCAACATCCTGCTAAGCCATTTCGTCTACAACACTAACAAGCCTAAACACCATGAGTCTTGCAGCACCAAAAGCAAACCATATTCCATGCTGCAAATAAAAACTTTCTTTGTTGTGTTGTTAAAGAAAAGTTTCGTCATTCATTTGTGTTGCCTAAAAAAATATAGTGTTAAAGAAATTAACAATTTCTCGAAACCGTTATATATTATTACGGACCGGTGGGTCGTTAGAATGGATGAATGATACTTAAGGCAAAAATGTGAATAAATTTCTACTCCTCGCACGATGTTTTCAATTATTTCATGACTTTTTACCCCGAACCCTTCCCGCAATTGTAAATACTGCTTAAATGGGTCTATAATATTTAAGTATAAATATCGTTCATATGAATATTCTTTCAACAACTCGCAGAATCATCCGTGACACATTAAAAATTAAAATGCGGCGAGATGTAAGCCGAAGACAATTTAACAAACTTACCTAACATAAATTTTTATTTGTCCGAATACGATTGAAAATAGAACGATAAAGAGGATTAAACATGAATATTACAAACAATTTAAACATTTATGTTGCTGGGATGATGTGTGCAGAGTGAATGTATAGTGTGAGAATAATATCATTAGAGCAAAGGAGTTAGTTATCGTCTTTTGTTGCGGAGCCGATAAGCGCGTCGACCCCGCAAATGTTTTTTAGTTAAATGCGTGCGAGTAGTGACAGCCAAAGACAATGAAGGAAACAAATGCAAGGTAACAGATACAACAAAAGCGACGATTTATTGCCAGAATTACAAACGTGTAAGTAAAGTCCGTGGCGGTTGTATGTGGTCTTCAGCTAGATGGGTGATATCGATAGCTGGTATGGTCAAGTCGTAGATGTGCGCACCTGGACGTTCGACGAGGGTAGCTGGCGTAGGTCGAGTCGTGGAGATACAGGTAGATGTTTGAAGCGGGTGAACAGAGGGCGGTCGGGTCGTTGGATACAGCTGGACGATCGTTGCGGGCAGCTGAGATCGGTCGAGTCGTTGAATGTAGCTGGACGATCGTTGCGGGCAGCTGAGGTCGGTCGAGTTTGGTAAATCGATGTCCCGGTTTTGACAGTACGTTGGGTTAACCGGGGGGGGGAGTCAATCTGGTTGCTAGCCCGTAACAGCGAGTCGTTACGTGGGCCAGATGTTGCAATGCTAGGGCAGTCCGTAACAACGAGTCGTTACGTGGACTGGATGCTGCATTGCTGGGGTAGTCCGTAACAGCGAGTCGTTACGTGGACTGGATGCTGCATTGCTGGGGTAGTCCGTAACAGCGAGTCGTTACGTGGACTGCATTGCGGGAGCGTCGAGGTCAAAGTCGGTGTTGGCAGCTTGGTCGTGTAGAGTCGAGCGAGTGGGTGACTAAGACGGAGCCGTGTCTTAGTACTACGGACCAAGTGAACGGACGGGGAAACCGTGGCTAAGGTTTGCCAGGCCTTAACACATACGAAGTCGAGCGAGCGGGTCGGTGAAGCTAGGGCTTTGTCGTGCTCCTAGCTAAAGGCTAACCCGTACCTTTAGCGCTACGCAGCTACACGGACGAGTGGAACCTTTAGTGCATACTAATGCGAAAAAAAACGGAGAGGGAATTTACCACAAGAAGTGGGATACAGCCTTGTAGCAAGGCGATTTGTAGAGAAAAAAAAGGTGTTGAATCTACCATTAGAAGTGGCGGTGAGGTGAATGCAACCACGATAACGTAGGATTCCAGCCTCGTGGAGCCGAGTGGCCCCTGAGAGCGTCCGCGAAGATCTCCGAATTTTCCCCGCCGAAGCCTTTTTCATATGAAAGAAAGGGAACTCCACCTCTGCCGTGCCACATAAATGAAAGTTCTTCTATAAAAAATGGACGTAGAAAATAAGTACTTCTATAGCCCGGTATAGGCTAGCGAAGAGTATTACTTCCATTTTTATAGAATTATTTCTGACAGAAGTGTTTTGCAAATGTTGATAATTGTTAATTTATCCCTTTCTTTGCTATAACGGCTGGTTAGAGTCGAAAAAGGGCTTCGTCATTTCCGGTCGTACCCGGATGTAATTTTTCTAGGGCAAAGGAGTAATCCGATCTGTTTACGTTTGTAGGCAGGTCGCGGAATTTTTACTTACCTCATTGGAGATTTCATGTCTTTCTTTTCTCTCCTATGTTTTTTTTTTTTTTTACTTCTTTTGTTTGAATTGGTCAGAGGAGGGTCTGTTCGGTCTTATCTTTTTAAGGGTCGCTGTTCGGTGCTTACTCGCATGATAGACTAAATTATTTCAGGATGTATTTTGGGTTTCTTATACTTTTCCGTTATTTTTTCCAGGTTTCTTCATTCGAAAACTAAGCTTGGCATTCGCAGTGGGTGAGTTGGCCATGTCAATTCTTTTCCACTCGGGACATTTTCACGTGTTACTCTCGACGGGTAGCTGGGCCAAACTGAATTTTTCCGTTAGCTTTTTTGACGCGTGAACTCTCGAACTCTCGCCACGTGGCGCCTTTCATTCGGATGTCGGCCTTCTTGTTCAAACCCCAATATCAATCATAGGTTCCCCAGGGATAAATCTAATTTCGTTCAGACCGTGTGACCTGTTTTTAATGAAGGTCAACCCTCTGGTTGACCTCAAACAAGAAAACTGTTGCCATTCTCAGGGACGAATACTATGTCTCGAAACAATGTATGTACATAATTATATATATATATATATATATATATATATATATATATATATAAGTGTATATATATATATATATATATAAAGTAAGTAAAGTAAAGTTAGCGACCATAGTCGAGGGTGACCCGAAGGCTCCCTTTTCGATAGCTACTACACCAAGGTGTAGGGGAGGGCGCTACTCCATTCCCAGGATTGCTCCACTTTACCCTTGAACCATACCTTATAATGCTGAGTGTTAAGCAAGGTGGTATCAAGTTCCATTTTTAAAGTCTTTGGTATGACTCGACCTGGGATTGAACCCAGGTCTCCCGGGCCATTGGCGAACACTCTAACCGCTGGGCCAACACATATATATGTAAATATGTTCATAAGTATATATGTATGTTATATATATATATATATATATATATATATATATATATATATATATATATATATATATATATATATATATATATATATATATATATATATATATATATATATATATATATATATATATATATATATATATATATATATATATATATATATATATATATATATATATATATATATATATATATATATATATATATATATATATATATGCGACCGTATATATCTATATATATCTATATGTATATATGTATACTTATATATATATATATATATGTATAAATACGCATGGAACGACAAGTATGTATATATATATGTATACATATATGTATGCATATATATGCATATATATGTGTATATATGCATGTATATATGTATATATATGTATGCATGTATGTATATTTGTGTACGCATATATATATATGTATGCATATATATGTATATATATGTGTGCATATGTACATATATGTAAATATTCATGTATATATGTATATATATTTGTATGTTTGCATATGTATATAAATAAGTATATTTATGTATATATATATATAGTAAAGTTAGCGACCGCAGTCATGGGTGACCCAGAGGTTCACTTTTCATAAGCAATTACACTGAAGTGTAAGGGAGGGCGCTCTTCCTTTCCCTGGATTGCTCCACTTTACCCTTGATCTCAATCTAATAATGTTGAGTGTTAAGCAAGTGGACATCGAGTACCATTTTTTAGTCTTCGTTATGACTCGACCTGGTATTGAACCCCAGTCTCCCGTGCCATTGGTGAACACTCTATCCACAAGACCAATGGACTGGTTATGCATGCGTATATACATTTATATATATTTATGTGTGTATATATATATGTATATATATATATATGTGTGTGTGTGTGTGTGTATAAATATATTTGAATGTATATACATATGTATATGTATATGTGCATGTATATATGTATATATGTACACTCCCAGTGAAAATTATTTGGCCACCCTCAAATATTTTTATTTCTTATCCATAATGTGTTATTTTTAATAAAACAAGTGAAGTACCACAATGCTTTTATTTACTATACTAATTATTAGTCTTCCTGAACCGCATCAAATGAAAATTAAACAAAAAAAAAGAAACAACAAAAATATTCTTTATCTTTTGATTCATCAAAATGACCCTCTTTGATTGCTTCACAGATTCTCACCATTTTTTCCATAAAAGACTGAAGGAAGACTGAAGATCGTTCTTCCCAGCTTTCCTGCAAGAGTTGCCAAAGGAGAGCCCCACTTTTGGCTTGTTTAGTTCTGAGTTTCCGGTCGAGTTCATCCCACAGCAGTTCAATAGGATGTTAGTCCATTGATTACTCAGGCCAAAACATCACTTTGCAGTACATCGTCCCTCCTATCTGACCGAAAATTTTCGATCTTTGATTCGTCAGAACGAAGGACTTCATTCCACTGCTCTATTATCCTGTCTGTGTTCTTTTGGAGGAAAGCCTCATCTTTCTAGCGCCTTTAACAAAAGAGTAAATTGTTGTCTGGCCTGTTACATTAAGAAGAAAGGAAATACAGGAATGAGGACGAGAATATTGATGAGTTTCAAGAAGTTTAATGACTGCCAGAAAGATAAACCTTGTACTGTGAGTTCGTACATGGAAGAAAACAGTTGCAAATGAAAGAGCCGGAATTAAAAATCTAACCTTGAAGTTTCGAGGACCAGTGGGTCTAGGAGAAATGAATAAATGATGAAAGAATGAACTCCTAAAGGAACACTGGCCCAAAAGTTGAATGTGCTCGTCTCATGTTGTGATGGTCTGTTACCGCTGCTGGAGTCAGTCAAGAGGAGTCAGTGTAGAAGAGAGTCGATCTGTCTTGCTCGAAAAATATATATTGCCCAGGGAAATCATCCGGGCAAAATGGCATGAATGATTCTCATCAGACGAAACATCAACAGCCAAAATGATTCCCGCACCAAATAATAATTTGAAATTCTTTCTTTCTGCTGCAGCCAAATTTTCTGTACATCCTTATGTCCAAAAAGCTCACTTATTGTTTCCTCAATCCATATTACTCGTTCCCAAAATCATTTTTCTTTGTCTACAAAGGTGTTGTCAAAATTAAACCTAGCATGTAGTATAGCTTGTGAAAAGGGGTTTGTCGTGGTCTATTTCCATACTAACCATTGTTATAGTAAAATACATCAAATCTTTTCTGATACACCCATTTAAATCTTCACACATCTAATTACTAAACACACACAAAACACAGACCGACAGACATTGACATTGCTGAAGAAAATAACATCTACCAGATGTTGACCCAACAATAGCCAGTGTCAAACAGAGAAAATCATGACTTCTGCGCATAGGCTCCGCGCATACTCTATTCAAAATCCCCAGAAAATTCTCAGTTATAAAAAAGTCTATTTTTATCCAATCATTTTTTTCCACAAATAGTGTTTTCTGGAGCCGGTACTTGATGCTGGGAATATATAAATAGGGCAAGCGAAGGTCACAGAGGCAGTTGAATCTCCATACGTCGCTGAGAGCGTCACTCGACAACGCTGTCAGACCAGATCAAAGCAAACGTTTGCCGCCGACCAGATAACCACCCGTCAGTCGGCTAGATATTCCATTCGCTTGTTTATTTTATTTATTCAATAATCGAAATAAACTAAATCTTCTTGTCCGTCTTATTTTTCTTGCAACCACACACTTGTATATAACACCATTTCTATTCAAACAATGTTTTGTGCTGAGATCCATCGCTTTCAAACTTTTGGTGATGTCTTTTAAAATAACTCTTTACCTGGCGACAAAGTTTTTGTGCAGTTCTCAGAGACAATTTGGTTTTTCTTCTACGCCCAGGCAAATTTTCTGTCGTGCCAAACTATTTAAGCTTTTTTTTTATAACGAACTGTACCGTAGATCTAGGGAATCATTCACCGGTTTGAAATAATCTTCTATTTCCCGACTCGTGGAATTAAATAATTCATTATTATTGGTCTCAAATCAACGCTTAACTCCTTTCTCTTCCCCATCGTGTTGTTAACGGAAGAATAACAATGGTGACATTCTATGCATCGCGTGATGTTCTTTGCTGGGATTATCATTAATATTCTACTGAAAAAAAGTCTAGAAGGCTTTATTGATAAAATCATCATCATGTCGTGCCGCTAGCACGGATATCCCTGACCCTCTCTCACCACTTCTCCCTATCATTCATCGCCTCTGACAGGTCTTCAGTGCTACAACCCGTAACCTCACATATGTATGCATGTTCGAGCTGGTCGTCCTGCTTTTGCTTGGCCATATGCGGGGGTCCATCGGAGTACGTCACTTATGAGCTCGTCCTTGCTTCTCCAGCAGTGTCCTGCACGCCTGATTCGTCTAACTTGGATAGTTTTCGTGATGGGAGGTAGGTGGCCGTATAGTTGGTGCCTTGTGGGGTGTTGCCGCCAGGACTTGTTCAATATTACTTATACTTACACGAATCAATCAATTTAAAACAATATTTTCTACTGTATGAATTATTTTACCATTTCCTATTTTGCATCATTTGCCTGTCAAATTTGTTGTATTTAACCTGTAGACATTTTTGTTTGGCGCGTAATTTAATTCGACCGTTAGGGTCGACGCATAATTTCACCCAATCAGGATGACTTATCCTATTCAAACCGGACCTCCTTTCCGGGCAGCAGAAATTGGGAAAGCCGTCAAACACTCACTCTTTTTCGCAGAACAACTTCATTCTGTACAGACGTCTACCGTCTGCTCTCCAATAGCAGCAGTAGCAGCAGCATGGCACCATGAGGGAAGCAGTCTAATTCATGGACTCCTTGGTTATTTTTCTTAGACCAAGGGCTCCCAGTTGGATATGGATTAGATACATTCAATATACACACAGGAACAACTTTACGTCACCCCCAAAATTGGCTATGTCGACTGCGATGGCTAATTCCGCTCCGGCACCTAGTTACTACTTCACCTCTGGGCAACATTTTCTGGAGACATGCACGCTTCTCCGCGAATAACCAGAACCACAAAATCACGGTGACTTCAACGTCTATTTCTTCTAACAGCTAACATGACTTTTGCTGCATACGGCGAACATAATCCCTCGCACGTCCAACAACACACGCTGCTTTCTCCTCTATCTCATAACTTCATTTCGTCTCTTTACTTCTTTCCTTTCCCACGAGGCTTGCAGCACAAACGAAACTCCTTATTCCATACCGCCATTAAAAACTATTCCTAAAAACATTTTGACTTCGTACTTCTCTCTCTCTCTCTCCCCCCTCTCTCTCTCCCTCTCTCTCTCTCTCTCTCTCTCCTATATACCTAACAATACTTAGCGAGGAAACAACTCAACGTAAACACACACACACGCACGTTACAACTTCGCCGAAAAACAATAAACAAACATTGATACTCGCTAAAAACCTATTGTTCTTAAAATTCAATTTCATATTCTTTTTTCTTTGCTTATTAACATATAAAAACCCTGGCATTATACGAGCATTAGATTTGAGAAAGGAATAAAAATATTCAAAATTGATGGGTGTACGAATAATTATCGTCGACTATTGGTCTAGTGGGTAGAGTGTTTGCCAGTGGTCTGGAAGACCTGGGTTCAATCCCTGGTCGAGTCATACCAAAGGCTTTAAAAATGGTATTTGATACCTCATTGCTTAACACTCAGCAATATAAGATACGTATCAAGGGTAAAGTGGAGCCATTCAAGGAAAGGTGTAGCACCCTCCCCAACACCTTGGTGTTGTAGCTATCAAAAAGGGGGCCTTCTGGTCGCCTTCGACTACGGTCGCTAACTTTACTTATATATATATATATATATATATATATGTGTGTGTGTGTGTGTGTGTGTGTGTGTGTGTGTGTGTGTTTGTTTGTGTAATTTTTTTTCTTCCTCCTTTTTGAATTATTTTCCCCTTAGTTCCAAGAATTCTTGTGTTATTGTGAGGCAAAGTTCTTTGATTTGAGTTAAGAGCACCTGATCTATTTCTAGGTCTTTCGTGTAATACGTTGCTCTGTCTTATAGTTCGACCTGAGGTTTTAATTTTGTAAAGATTAATTTCGTTTTTATTTTCCTCTATTCCTCTGTCTTGTAGCGTGATTTTTCCATAATTTTGGGGAGAATGAAGATTTCATTCATGACAATGAAATCTTTTAGTAAAATTTTTTAGTTAAATTTATTCATAGTAAAACGAACCGAGAATGTGTGGTGTGGAATTTGTAGTCTCAAAAAAGAATTGTGCTTTTTCACCCTCTGAACAGAGTCAAGAGGTGAGCAGGTGTGAATTCGTTTTTGGTCCGGTATACGTAATATGACTGATGCAGTTCTGGTAGGTCCAGCGAGTTGTGGGTGAGTGCAAGGGTTGATTAGCCGGAGGTCATGTCTACTCTTGTCCTTGGTGGGGGGTAAACTGCAATTCATCTGATATCCCACCGTGTTAGAATATGGCATAAGGCTGTTTTATGGTGGGAGCTGCACACGAATCGAGACTCATGCGCAGCAGGTGCAAAATTTCTTGACCCTCTCGGCATTCCCCTTTTTGAGGCGCCTCAGGCACCATGCAATAAACGTCATACTGCAAGCAGGCAAAGATCCAGAGGGCGGCTTCCTGGGGCAAATATGTCATAGCTTAGATAATACAACCGCCCGGCTCGAATACTAGGCAGCCGATCAGAAGGTTGGTGCACAAGTCTCTGGGTGCCTTATTTTTATAGCTCAGCTGGGAAAGTTTTATAGGTAAGATTTTTGATTGGTTCAAAAAAGATTTTTTTTATTTGGGTTTATTTTTACATTTAAACCGGATGTATGCGCAGAGCCTACCTAACGACGTGTTTTTTTTTCCTTTTGTAATTTTGTCACCGTTCAGTTAATGTTACCTTTTCAACCGAAATATATGCTCGTTCGATTTTCTTTCCGAGTGATTTGATTTATCTATTTGTTTGCTTTGTTGTGATTTATCTGTTTGTTTTGTTTGTGAATAAGTGGTGAGTGGGTATATCGAGTTAGGTTAGTTGCTTGGGTTTGATTGCATATCAACCTTTGTAGATTATTTAATGCCAAATCCGTTTTTATACCTATGAACAGTTCTATTTCAAATAATTCAGTTTAACATGAGTACTCAGTTGAAATATCGAAAACATTTCTATTTCAAGCAATTCACTTTAGCATACGTACATAGTTTAGTTCTATTTGACTCATAGATAGGACCCTATTGGGTGGTCCCACTGCAGGTTAGAGTGGACATGGGAGCGATGACAATGAAAAAGGTACTCTGCATTCTCCAAAGCTCCAGCATTACTAGAACCTCACCACCAGATTGTTTAGTGTCATATACAGGACTCTCACTGAAGAGTCTTACCCCTCTGAAGAGATGCAGTCGGTGTATTCAGCAGCCCCAGCCAACTGGGCCAGTATATCTAGTTAGCGAAACGTATGAATAAATCAGAAGAGATTTCGATTGAAGTTGTATAAGAAAGCTTCTCTAGATCTCGTTCTGATTTACAAAGTGTATGTACGAGTAAGCATGGGCACTGTGGGATCTCATGCATAATAATATCTCTAAAGCGTGCCGGGATTTGTCCTCGTGTTACCCTATCGGGACTGATTTTATTTTGGGGTCGTTTTGGGGATACATCAGTCCTTCTGGAGGCTGGTGTTGATTCATGCACCCCAGGGGTAGGTGAAGACGATGGATCCGGAGTATTTTGACAAATGAGATTCTGTGAAGGTGGTGGGTCTACGCAAGATAGAGGTTTCGGTGTAAAAGCGACAAACGCGTGGGCAGTGAATCCAGTCAATTTTGTCATTTTCATCTTTCATCTGAATTACCATATCGGTGACTTCGAAGATGCCGATCCAATGCCGGTGAGATGAGGTTACAATAGTTGATGGAAGACGATAAAGTAGCATTTTATCTTTAACTTGTATTGGAACTTTGCATATGTGTTGATTCAATTTAATATTTAGTTTGTGGTCGGCTTCATTCTTATCCAAAGCGATGTGTGTATGTATGCATGGTTGTACGTTCATGTGTATGTGTGTGCGCGTACCGAGATAGATAGATATATAGATAGAGAGAGAGAGAGAGAGAGATGGGGGGAGGGAGTGAGATAAAAATTACCAAAATCAACACAACACCCCTGAAAATGTGTATGTTCGGGTATGTGTGCATGTATGCGTGTGTATACACACACAGAAAGAATATATATATATATATATATATATATATATATATTGTATATTTAGGCAGCAATTTGTTATCTAGACAAGTTCTGTTAAATACCACAACCTGGCTCTTTTTTATGATCTTCAAGTGGAGACATTTAAGTCTTACTATTCTTCGTATTTCCGGTTCGAGATGGTGGAGGAGAAAAAAAAGAAGCTATATTCGTCCAAGCGCTTTCGACCATTTCACTACTCCCGAAGATGACCAGCAAAATTGTCGAAAGCGCTTGGATGTAGCTTTTTTTCCTCCACCATCTCAAACCGGAAATACGAAGAATAGTAAGAAGACTTGAACGTTTTCACTTGATGATCATAAAAAAAGAGACAGTCCGTGTTCGTGTTATTTAAAAGAACCTCTCTCTCTCTCTATATATATATATATATATATATATATATATAAAAACAAAGTTTATATAGAGCTGAGATCTTCTCGGACAATTAATTCCAGCGGGATATTCACAGACAAAAATCCAGGAATTAAAAAAGGTCACATCCAATCAAAACAATCTTTACTATAAAACAATAACCGAAACTTAACTATTCGAAATCTCCTGAAGAAGACATAATGTCTGAAACACGTGTTGAGTCTGTGAAAGTCCTATTGGAATTAACTGTCCGAGAAGATCTATGTAAACTTTTCTTATGCTGATGAGACCTAATAAGGTCGAAACAGCTGTTCAGTGCTCCGTATGTCACGTGTAGGTGTGTGCCGGATTTTCTTGTCATCGTAATTTCTAACTTAATATATATATATATATATATTCTGTGTGTGTGTGTGTGTGTGTGTGTGTGTGTACATAAGTATACATGCATACATACCTGTACATATATATTCTCAGGGGGGTTGTGTTGATGAATATATGAAATAATAGAAGCTTAAATATCAAATTTAAAATCATTTGCAGACCAATTTATTTTAAAATATGTACTTTTCTCTCGTTGGACTAACTATATATATATATATGAGTAAAGTTCGCGACCATAGTCGAGGGCAACCAGAAGGCTCCCTTTTCAATAGCTACTACACTGCGTTGTAGGGGAGGGCGCTATTTCTTTTCCTTGGATTGCTCCACTTTACCCTTGGTTCGTGCCATTGTTTGAGTCGTTGCTGACTCGAGCTGGGATTGAACCCCAGTCTGCCGGGCCTTAATAGGCCAATGGACCGGTTCTGGAGAAAACAGCAAATAAATCCGACTGTATTAGAATGTATAGAGATGAAAAAACACAAGGTCTTCAGAGAATGATTTTATTTGTAGAAATATTTGCCAACGATAAACATTTCAGTTTTTAGACTTTCATCAAAGGCGTCTAAGTTACTAAATAAAAAGAAAAAGATGAGAAAGTTTTAAAACATTCCACTCTGTTTCGAATTAGTGAGACGTAACAATTATTCCTAATTCGTATCAAAAAATAAATAGATAAAAATAATCCTTGTCATATCTATCTATCTATCTATGTGTGTTAATATTATTTAGTTCAATTTATGTATTATTAACATTATATATACATTCTAAAATATATATTAGAATCTGTTCATATAAAGAAATGTCTTGAATGTTTTTTCTAAATGATTCTGGCATGCGGTTATTATCATTGGAAATAAACCCAATGGCCGGGGTTCAAGTCTTTGAGAAAGCTGTTTACATTTCACAGTGTGCTTATACCCTTGGAAAAGATATGAATCCAATTATTCTCCCCCAGCTTTGGAAAAATAGAAAGATAATTTGGGCTGTTTTTGTGACAACAGGTGTAGGAGAAGGAAAGCTCTGAATTTAGTTAAAACTTGACCATATGTCACATCTTGTTTTTAGTAAAAGGTTGGATATATATATATATATATATATATATATATTAGCATATTATCTGTTAATAATAATAGTATTATTCACATATGAACTGGTATTTTCATCTTAAATTAGAGTTCCAACACTGGATGATGCTGTTTAATAGGATAGCTTGGGCTCTTTAACCTTGGAATGGAAAGGTTGCCATGAAGAAGAAAAACAATAAATTACATTCAGTTTTACTCTGTTAAAGAATTGATCTGCTCATGGTGGAAGAGCTGAGTAAATACAAACAATGCTGGGTAACACTGCTAGTATTTATATATTTTCATTTGATTTCCTTCTTTTTTTCATTTCCTTCTTTCTTCCTCACCTCCTTCCTTTCTTAAAAAATTGAAGTTTACATTGACATAATATAGTGGCATATAATTGCTTTGCATAGAGATGTCATCAGGTTCTTGCATATATGATGATGGCTAATAAAAATGATGTATTGACTAGTTGTCTATTTGGGATTTGTTGCTTTTCCATATAAAAGTTATTTTTATTGCATAAGTGTAATTTGGGGAAAAAAGCAAACAATTAGGATAATGTAATATATATATATATATATATATGGTGGGAAGTCCCTATGGTGTAGTGATTAATGTCCTGCACAGTGACATTGTTGAAAGAGAGTTTGAGTTCATAGTATATATATATATATATATATATATATTCTCACACACATTGAGTCTTATATCAAATAGCTAAATAATGAAGATAAAAATGATATAACGAGTCATAAATCAGAATACTGTCCCCCATATATCAAAATTGATAATGGATATAGTATAACTGGTAATAACTAGTAATAACTGATGATCTTTGATCACTTCTTTCAATTTTCAGCTGATTTATCTGCAAAAAGTCTTATAAAATTCTGAGGATTTAAACCTTGCTTTTAAAGTTTGGTATGAAGTAATTATGAGTTTTACATTTTGGATTAATTTTTGTCATTTTAGTCATGGTGTATTTTTGATTAGTATACCATAATTATGTTCATATTGACTATTGACAGAACCGGATGTTCCAGCTGTGTAAAAAAAGTGATTGCATGATGCACCTGCTTAAACAGGAGGGCAGTGATGCATAGGTGTAAGCAGCTCACTTGGGGGATAGGAAATGCATAGCCATTTTTAAATCATATATACACAAGTACCCAAAGAGTAACAGTCAGCCTCAGTTTTGCCACCAGAAGAGATTCGGTCAATCACAGGCAGTGCCAGCGAGTGGCTGGGTGCCCCACTGGGACAGTGGCCCACAGCAGGCCTTCAGTTGAGTACCCTTGAGAAGCAGAAAAAAGTGTTAAGTAAAGCCCTGAATGTGAATATGAAAGCAGAGTGTGGTTAAGAAGAAGAGCTAAGTAAAGCTCTGTGTATGTCATAATGCAGCTAAGAAGATAAGGGTCAATATAGCAGTGTTCAAGACCTTCAAGTCCCCCGTGTGTCTTCATGTCTCTGTCTCTCTTTCACACTTACATCAGTTTTGAACCTTTCAAAAAATAAAGTTGAGAGATTTATATTTATATAAAGAAAAGTATTATGATTCCTTCATTCATCATTTTTCCTTGTTATTCATGTATAGTATGCATTCATGTATAATAAAAAAGTTAAGTTAGTGACCTTAGTCGAGGGCAACCAGAAGGTTCCCTTTTCAATAGCTACAACACCAAGGTGTACAAGAGGGCGCTACTCCTTTCCCTGGATTGCTCCACTTTAATCTTGATACGTACCTTATATTGCTGAATGTTAAGCAAAGAGGTATCAAGTACCATTTTTAAAGGTTTTGGTATGACATGACCTGGGATTGAACCCAGGTCTCCTGGACTATTAGCGAATACTCTACCCACTAGACTAATATAATACATATTGACTTTTTGGAATTTGCAGCAGCTAAATTTGTTCTAAATTTAACATTTGTTCAACTTTTTAGCCAGTTTGTGTCTATTAAAAGAAAGAATTGATATAGTTTATATAAAAAAAATTCACATAGTTTATATAATCATATATAATATATACAATTCATATATGATATATATATAAATCATAAAGCTTATATAATTTTTTATAATATATATAATTCAAATATAACATATATAATTCATATAGTTTTTATGATGATGTATAATATATAGAATTCATATATTGTATATATAATTCATATAGTTTATATAATCATATATAATATATATAACTCATATAGTTTATATAATCTTTGAAAACAAAATTTTGCACATTGTTTCATGCAAAAGTAAGGAAATGTTCACAAAAAAATGGTTACAAATTTTCAGCAAAAATAGAAGAAATGAATTATAAACAAACATATTTCAGAGTTCATTTCCAGGTAGCAGTATAAAATAGTAGTGTTTGTTATACTTTAGTTAATTTTGAATATAGACAATTAATTTTTGGTTATGCCATCCAAATATAGCAAAAAAAAAAGTTTATATTTAGTTCTTAAAAATCTGGAGAAAAAATCATATTTGACATGCATTATCATTGTATAAGAAATTTGTTTTCAACACAATTATTTTATTATGATTCCAATTTTCTTCTCCATGAAAATAATTTCAAAATGTGTGTGTGTGTGTGAATGTTAGTGTGTGTATGTGTGGTGTGAGTGCGTGTGTGAGTGTATGTGAGTATGAGTATGCGTGAGTGTGTGTGAGTGAGTGTGTGAGTGTGTGTGTGTGTGATTTGAATTTGATAATTTGAAGCTTTTATATTGTAACTCATCTGGTAATATTTGATAAAAGATATGCTAATTATTAGTGATTTTTTTTCCTTAAATTTAGACTGGTAAAAGTGCTTACTTATGTAATGCTATACAAGGAGAGTTTGATCCATGCCTTTTTTAAGAACAAAATTAATAAAAAATATTCTAGACTAGAATTCAAACACAATTTTGGAATTCACTTTTGGTATCTGATATTTTACTGCAATTTGCAATATTTACATTGAATAAATAATTTTCTCCTCCTGACACCCTGTAAGCATTGACAGAAGGGGTATCAGCCATTATAAGTTTGTAAGTTATGCCTATCATTCATCAAGGAATTCCATTGATGAGACATCTTTTATGGTGGTGGAGTGCAAGGGAAAGCGGATTTATGCCTTTCCAGGTTCCTGTAGATATGATGATTGCAAATAAAAATTAATAAAACGTTTGCACAGGAGAAAACAGTTTAGCTATCATATTTACATTGACATAATATAGAAGCTGATAATTGCTGTGCAAAGGGATGTCATCAGGTTCCTGCATATATGATGTTGGCAAATAAAAATGATTTATTGACTAGTTGGGATTTGTTGCTTTCCTATCTCAAAGTTATTTTTATTGCATAAGAGTAATTCGGGGATAAAAGCAAACAGTTATGATCAGCAATATTCTTACTAAGAGAATAAAGAAATTTTTAGTTCAGTTTGCAACTGAATGATAATTTAGAGGTGGGGAAAGAGTGTATACATGCAAAAACTTAGTCATTTGCCAATGGCCTGGGAGACTAGGATTCAATCCCAGGTCAAGTTATACTAAAGACTCAAAAAATGGTACTTGATACCTCCTTGTTTAACACACAGCATTATAAGATATGGATCAAGTGTAAGTGAAACAATCCAGGGAAAGGAGTTGCATCGTCCCCTACACTTTAGTGTAGTAGCTATTGAAAAAGGAACTTTTGGGCCACCCTCGACTACAGTCAGCTAACAACGACTGTAGCCACACTGAAGAGTTCTGATAGAAAGAAATAGTCTGTCTGTGGATGACAATATATATGCTCCCATGGGGTTTGAGCACTCTGGCGAAGGAATTTTCAGCCGCTGATCACATAAAGCAAAGCTCTTTCAAAGAATTGAGCACTCTGGTAGCTAATAGGGTATAAAAATGTAAACAAACGGACACTGCTGCTGTTGCTACATAAATACCTTAAAAATTCCCTTAGCCAACGTGGTCCGCTTGTTGGCTGAGTGGTCTGAGACTTAGTCTAATGTAAAGTTGGATGTGTTTCGATCCGGCTTCGAGTGTCCTACGTGTCTAGCCACTCTGAAGAGTTCTGAAACAGTCTGTCTGTGGATGACAATATATATATATATATAGTATTCTTGGTCCAGTTAAACCGGAGTTGGGAGTAATTCCATCAGGACAAGAAGTTATCAAAAAGATCTGAAGAAGTCCTGTTACTTTTTTTGTGTTTTTGGAAATTTCAAAACTGCGTAACAGAATTGAAATAAATTTATAATCCTATGTGACCGGTTTCGTTGTTTTTCTTAAAGAGTATATATATATATATATATATATATATATTAGTAAAGTTGGCAACACTTGTCAATGCTGACCCAATGGCTCTTTTTTCAATAGCTACTACACTAAGGTGTAAGAGAGGGCACTACTCTTTTCCCTGGATTGCTCCACTTTACCTTTGATACATACCTTATAATGCTGAGTATTAAGCAAGGAGGTATCAAGTAACATTTTTTGAATCTTTGTTATGACTCAACCAGGGACTGAATCTGGTTTCCTGGGCCATTGGTGAACACTCTACCCACAAGGCCAATTACCCAACCCTGCTGCCACAAGCAAGAAGTGAAACGGGGTCAATTTTTTCTGTGAAGTACAACTGGTTTGATTTCAGAATTTTCTTTCTTTTAGAAAAGTTGCTTTACCAAGATTAAAGAGCCCAGTCTGCCAGGAAAGCAGTAATAGTGGCCAAAGGGGGTCATTTTGAAGAATCAAAAGTTTAAGAAGCTTTGGGCAGGTTTTTGGTTTAATTTGTATTTAATGCATTCAAGAAGACTTGTATTTTGTATTATAGATAAGCTACAACTTGACTTGTTTCATTAAAAAAACACATCTAAATTTAGAAAGGAAAATTTTTGAGGATGACCAAATACTTTTGAGATAAGTAGTGTATATATATATATATATATATATGTGTGTGTGTGTGTGTGTTCAAGAGTATATATCATCATCATGTCGCGCCGCCTGCGCGGATATCCCTGACCGTCTCTCGCCATTTCTCCCTATCATTCATCGCCTCCGGCAGGTCTTCAGGATTACAACCCGTGTCCTCACATAGCTGCTGTATGTAAGTTCGTGCTGGTCGTCCCACTCTTGCACATCCATGAGTGGGGGTCCACAGGAGTACATCGCTTATGAGCTCGTCCTTGCTTCTCCAGCAGTGTCCTGCGTGTCTGGTTCGTCGAACTTGTATAGTTTTTGTGATGGGGGGCAAGTGTCCGTATAGTTGGAGTCTCGTGGGGTGTTGTCGCCAGGACTTGTTTAATACTGCTCTCAACATTCTTGTGTAATTTCCGTCCAGCCTCCTCTCCAGCCGTTTTGTAAGCGTCCATGTGGTGCATCCATATAGCAGTATCGACACAACCGCTGCCTGGAAGAAACTGCGTTTCATTTTATCTGTTAGGTCCGACTTCCATATGATCGAGAGCCTATCGATTAGCTGTCCATGCCTTCGTCAGTCGTGTGTCGATGTCCTTCTCGGTTGATGAGACGCTGCTTCCTAGGTAGGTGAATTTGTCGACTAGTTTCAGAGAGGCTCCGTCTAGTGTGGCAATGTTGCCTGTTTGGTTGTAACACATATATTCGGTTTTGTTTGCATTGACATGTAGGCCAATGCCAGCTGCAGCTCGTTCCAGACTATGTAGTAGTGTCTCTGCTTGATTAGGCGTATTCGCTAGTAGCGCCAAGTCATCAGCGTAGTCGGCGTCCGTGATTGTTTTTGCGGGGTACCTTTTGCTTCTTTATATATATTTATATGTACATTTGAGTGTGTGTACATGCATATATATATGTGTACGTATCTTTGTGTATATATATATATATATATATATATATTCCTCCACAGACTGTTTGGTTGTATCTCAAAATGTGTATGTGTGTAAAAATTAATATATAAGTCAGTCTATATATATATAAATAACGGTGTGTGGGTACGTATATATATATATATATGCATGTCTATGTGAATATATATGCATGGGTATGTGTATATAATTGTGTGTATGTATTTATATATAAATAGATGTTTATATGCATTTATATATGCACGTGTGAATGTGTATATATATATATATATATATATATAAGTTTCCAGATTTTTTTTGTGCAAGCCTTTAAAATTGTCGTAGACTCTTGAAAATTCAGTATGCTATTGCTATACATCTTATGAGATGACTGACCAATTTTTATGATTTCAGCTTCAAATAAACAGTTACAGCAGGAATTGGAATACACCCTGATTGTCACAGCTGGGGAATTTCAAAAATGCAATCTGGAAGTGAAGTCACTTTAGAAGAACAATATGCAATAAAATTCTGTTTTAAACTTGGAAAAAATGCCACAGAAACCTATGGAATGTTTCAGAGTGCTTTTGGAGCATCTTGCATGAATCGAGCATCAGTTGTTGAGTGGCATAAGCGATTCAAGGAAGCCAGGGAGTCTGTGAGGGATGATAGAGGTGTGGGAGGAGTAAGGAAATCAATAGACCAGAGTTGGCCAAAGGGCTAGGGTTAGGGTTAGAGGTTACTATGTTGAGGTTTTAAGGGAGTTCAGGAAGAGATTCCATCAGAAGAGGCCAGCACTCTTCAAATCAGCTCAGTGGCATTTCCACCAGTACAATGCAACAGTCCACAACTCCATCATCGTCACAGACTATTTGACCAAGATGGGCATCGAGACACTTCCTTATGCTCCCTATAGTCCAGACCTTGCTTCCTGTGACTTTTGGTTATTCCCTAAGCTCAGAGGCTGTTGTTATGAGACAATTGAGGAGATAAAAGAGGCTGTGACGAAGGTCATTGACACGCTCACACAAGAGGACATTCATGAGGCCTTCCAGAAGCTTTTGGAATGCTACAACAAGTGGATTGCAGCCGGAGGAGATTACTTCGAAGGGGACAAGAGTTTCATGTGTGTATTATCAATAAAAGTTCCCTTACGAAAAAAAGTCTGTAAACTTATTAATGAGCCTCATATATGTATATATATATATATATATATATATATATATATATATATACATTTACATATACATATATATGTGTGTATGGGTATATATATATATATGTATATATATGTATATATATATATATATGTTTATAAATGTATGTGTTTATATATATATATATATATATATATGTATATATCTGTGCATATGTTTATACATATATTTGTGTGTATATATGTAAATATATATGTGTGTTTGCATATATATATATATATATATATATATATATATATATATAAATGTGTGCATATATATATGCATGAAAATTTATATATATATATATATATATATATATATATATATATATATATATATATATATATTTTTATATATATATAAATATATTTTGGGGATACATATGTGTATATATGTATGTATATATATATGTTACATATATATATGTAGGTTTGTGTATACATATGTATGGGTCTATGTATACGGATATATGTGTGCATGTATATGTATATATATGTGTATTTATATTTATATAACTTTGTTTTTATATTTGTCGATAAGTGTGTGTGTGTGTGTGTGTGTGTGTGTGTGTGTGTGTGTGTGTGTGTGTGTGTGTGTGTGTGTGTGTACACCCCTGAACAAAAATATAAGACCACCCTCAAAAATGAAGAAAAAGATATTAATTAGAATTTTTAAATTATGAGAATTAGATTTTTGAAAGATAAAATTAAGAGACATTTAAATCTAAAATAAGAAATTTCAGTTCATTTTTATATGTATATAAGCATTGATACTAAATTTTAAGATTTATTTTTGACATAAATATAAGACCACCAATAGAACTAAAGAAAAAAGGACATAATTTAATTAAAAAATTTATTATACATGAAATTTTTGTAATATAAAAGCTAATAAAACCGTAACACTTAAAATACTAAAAAACAAAAATGGCTAAAGGAACTAAATTATCTGAATTTGAGAAAGGCTAGATTGCAGCTCTGAAAAGAGTCAGAAAATCTCCGAGAGAAATTTCAAAGGCCTTAGGATTTAGTAAAACCATTATCTGGAATAAGTTGAAAAGTCCAAAATAAGTATGGAATAAGAAAACTGACTGGCAATCCAAGAGAAGAATTGTTCGCCAAGTAAAAAAGAAAACTTTGTCAACATCAAAAATATTGAAATCTCTAGTGGATACTCCTTGCAGTACTAAAACAATTAGATGGCATTTAAACATGGAAAAAATTATGCATAACATAAGAAATGAATTCATTGTCCAAGGTTAACTATGAAGCACAAAGAGAAATGACTGGAATATGCTCATCAATATCAAACCATGAGCACTAAAGAATGGTGAAAAGTCGTTTTCTTAGATAAAATGAAATTCAGTTAAGACAGTTCCGATGATTTTCAGAAGTACTGACAGGCAAAAAAATTTTCAGAAGAGAATTACTCAACTAGGCATAGTCAAGGAGGATCTCTGATGATCTAAGTAGCCATCTCATCTTCTGGAAAACTTAAACTACAATTTTTCAGTGGTCAACAAAAAGCAGCAGATTATGCGAAAATGCAAAAGGGTTCATCTTTTATACAAGAAGAGTGTCGTTTATGTGGAGAAGAATGGATTTTTCAGCAAGATAATGCTGCTATCCACAATGCATCAATAACAAAGAAGTACTTGCTTGAACAAAAATTAAGACTTCTCGACCACCCAGTATGCTGTCCAGACTTTAATTCTATAGAAAATTTGTGGGGATTGATTGTTTCAAAGTTTATGAAGGAGATTGAATGTACATAGCTATTTCTGAACTCAAAAACGCAGTCTTAGACACATGGGGAAAATTACCTTCGGTTCAACTTAAGAAACAAGTTGATAGTAAGCCTAGCCAAATTTTTTAGGTTATCAAAGCTAACGGGGAATCTACAAAATATTAAGTAAAAAATTTACTTTTATATTCTATAGTTCTGCTCATTGGTCTTATAGCTATGTCAAAAAGAATTTAATTAGCATAAATGCTAATATGCATATAAAAAAGGAATTGAAATTTCTTCATATTTTAAATTCAATTGTCTTTATGTCTTATCTTTCATATATCTGATTTTCATAAGTTAAAAATTGTAAACAATATTTTTTTCTTCATTTTTGTGGGTGGTCTTATATTTTTGTCCAGGTGTGTATATGTATGTATCTGTCTGTGTATATATGTATATATTCATATACGAAAGTATATGTTAGTATACATATATATATGTATATATATAAATGTGTGTGTGGCGTGTGTGTATATACATGTATATATGTGTGTATATATGTATATGTATATGTATATATGTCTTATATATATATATTATTTATTCTCACTACTAATATTTATGTGTATACATTTATGTATGTATACATACTTTTATATATATATATATATATATATTTATATATTTGCATATATATATATATATATATATATATAGATATCATTGAACAAGTTGCTAGGGTGTATATGTATATATGTGTGTATATATGTATATGTATATATATGTCTTATATATACATATTATTTATACCCACTACTAATATTTATGTGTATACATTTATGTATGTATACGTACTTTTATATATATATATATATATATATATATATTTGCATATATATATATATATATAGATATAGATATCATTTGAACAAGTTGCTAGGGTGTTCGCCAATGATTCAGGAGACCAGGATTTATACCAAAGACTCAAAAAATGGTACTTGATACCTCCTTGCTTAGCACTCAGTATTTTCAGGTACAGATCAAGGGTAAAGTGGAGCAATCCAGTGAAAAAGTAGTGCCCTCCCCTACACCTCGGTATTGTTGCTAATGAAAAAAGAGCCTCCAGGTCACCCTGAAACTAAATTTTACTTAATGTATAATATATATAATATATATATATATATATATATATATATAGTGTGTGTGTGTGTGTGTGTGTGTGTTGTGTGTGTGTGTGTGTGTGTGTGTGTGCATAAATATGTGAATATATGTGTGTGTGCATGTGTGTGTGTATATATATATATATATATGTTTGTGTATACGTATATATATGTGTATGTATGTGCATATGTATATATATTTGTAAATGTATATTTTGGCAGCATTTCTTCATTGATACACACTTGATTGAATAGAATAGACATTTTTTGTCTACATATTTTTTTGTTAACC